>VOMN01059308.1:0-11727 GCA_014899125.1 Orchestia grillus | reverse complement strand
TTGTGAAGTGAGGCCTCGTACAACCCCAGGGAGACAATGTTAGGTTACTTCAGCTATCGATAGGCTTTCGGGACTTCTATTTTCCTTGCCCACTGGGTTTCTTTCAATTTTCATACCTTCTTTGCTATCTCTTGTTTGTCTTTTCTTCCTATCGTTTTCAATTTGCTGTTTCTCTTCGTAGGGAATTCTGTGTGGGAACCCAAGTGTGCACTGATTCCACGTTTTGTACGGTCCACACTAAATGGTCCCTTCTTCTCTTCGCTCTCTTTGGTTCTCATTTCATTTGGATGGGGAGCTTTAAGCTAACAATCAGTCAACGAGTCCACGGTGTACGATGGCACCACCCGAAAAATTGAGCAAAACATTGTTTGACCATCTAATTTCATTCAGTAGCCCACAAAACTCTTTACCTGCTCTTAATTCGATCGAAATTGATCAATCGTGAGTGACGTACACTTTATTTGACTGCACGCACTGCTGCTCAGCTTGAAGGGTACGGTGCTACAAGGCCAAGGACTTGCAAAGAACGTTGCAAATTTCATTCAACGTCTCAGCCCCCCGGATTTAGGATAGATTTTCAAGGGAACGCTCGAGTTCGTTATTACTGTACTGCAATTTCATGTCAAAGAGTTTCGCTCGGTCGCAAAGACGGAGCTTCGAACAATGGTTCATTGTTCGCTTTACTGACAGCCAGTTTTGGTCCTTTGCTCTTGCGCAAGGTCTTTCTTTTACCTCATATTCCAATGTTCAGTGGCTATTAACGTTCGCCCAAAATATCGTGCTACATCCTAGCTATGGGTCCCCAACATTAAGTGTACTGTAAGCGCTTGGTTGTATTTGAAACTTACAGGGAAATCTCTCAAATGGACTGAGCTCCTTGTATTGTGTGGTGTTCAATTATAAAATATCGTGCTAATATGAGTTGTGTATCCAATAGTCCCCATGAAACGGAATCATCTCCGTGTGTTCATGATATTTATTTTCAACTTCTACTTTCGTGACATTTTCGATTCATTTTCATGTGTCACTGAATTCGTAACTAGGAAGTAAGTACAGCACGGCTCAAGATAAAATTCAAAACGTTACAATTGTTTCAAAGCGCTTTGTTTTCTGTAGCAACCCTCCACCTCGGGACTTTATCACCAGGGCCTACTCTCCCCTGAACGATCGTAGCTTCTCGTTTTTTACGGCATGTTCATTTTGAGCGTTCGGTAATTTCTCACGTAGAAATGATGTTCAGCGCTTCGCCGCTCGAGACCGCTGAGGTTCGTGCAATCTCCGCACGTGTCCCGAAATTGATTACCTCTGAGCCGCTTCGGCGGAAGCTTCATAGAGCCAAATTTTCTCATGAAAAATATTTTAGCGAGTCGTTGCTGCTGTGTCAACGATGCTGAAACTATTTTACGGTCTTTATAAGTGTAGGGTCGAATTTCATAAGAGCTTATTTGTGTATTTTTTCAGGGGAAATAGTGATACGTTGGTTCCTCACTGTACGAACGCTGCGTCGCTTGACACTTTTATAATGTTAAAAATTTAGGTTCATCACTTGGTGTTAGCGTGGGCTGATCTCTTTCACTTCATGTGGAAAACTTGGAGTTCAACAAGTGAAGGGTAGAGCTCTTCTCTTGAGCCGATCGAGGTTCAGGAAAAAATTCCTTGACTGAAGGAACGCATAGTTCAACTTTGTTGAATGCTTGGAGTTGTAGACAGACCAATATTGACGCGTGTCGGGCAACTGAATGGAAACGATTGTACGTGATGGAATTGAAGAAGGTGAAGGATATGTTGTAAGTGATGAAAGGGATGATTGTAGTGGAAGTTGCACCGAACTCGGAGCGATGTCGAGATCCGAGTGAGGTGATCGAAAGTTGGAGTTGGAGGGAGAGCGGCGCTGGAGACGGAGAGGAGATAGGGGCAGAAGAGGCGATCAACAGGAGCCTCAATTTAAGCTTAAATGTAACTGGCATGCCGAGAGAGCTCGGTTGTTAACGAGTCGGGAATTCGAGCTATGCCCAACGTTTCGGTTATGAGAACAGTGGGACGGAGGGGTTTCGAGGCAATGTCTCTAGATTTGAAGAGTTTAGCCTTCAGTTAAGAAGGAGATGGTTGTGATGGGGGCACGTGAGGCGAGGGCAGGTGTGATGAGGGTAATGTGATAATGAGTTGCTCATTTACAAATTAATTCCTGAAGCAGCGCACGCAAATATTTTGATAGAAAGAAGAATGGAAATCATTAATGGGAGTGAAGGGAATAGCAAACATGATGAGAGAGCATGCCTTCAAATTTCACAACGCAAAATTGATGCTCAATCCCAATTCGGTATTCTTTATGGAACAGTTTGTAGGAATACATCGTAGGAACCCCTCTGAAGAGCAGCTCGTGTAGGAACAGCTCGTGTAGGAACAGCTCGTGTAGGAACACCTCATACAGGAACACCCGTATCGGCAGAGGGACGTTGATGCACGCATGCATGTTCGTATGCCGTGGTTCGAATGGTAATGTAATTAAGTGCAATGTCGTACACATGAAAAAATATACAACGATAAGAATCTAACGGTTCCTTCAGTTAATACCATAATTCTGGGGCGGGTTTTCGACTTGCAAATTTTTATCATCACATCATTCTAATATTACGTCAATACCAGTGTCCTAACGGCAACCAACTGAAAACTTTCATTAAGAAGCGTACAATCGTGCTTTGAAGACCTGTATGTGTGGCCAGTCCACGCCGTTATACGGGGTCTTCCAAAATAAATGTTCTCGTCTGAACGAGTTTAACGTTCAAATTGAGGTACATGTTTAATGAGTTAAATAAAGAAAAACACATTTGAATCATTACAAAACGGTGTGGGTTAGATGCATGCATTAGAAGCGACAAACATAACGGGGCATGAGCAGTCAAAATAAGGGAGGATATTTTCCGGCTAACCAGTACCCGTGTATCTAGAGTCCATAGAAGCACGACAGGCAAAATAATCGAGCTGTGAATATGTTCACGAGATGTACCAGACCATTTTCTATCTCATTGCGCTGTATGATGGTAAACGTGTTCCAACACGCCATATTTCTTCGTTGCCTCTATGTCGAGGTAGATTATGCTCGGTCGGGGGACCACAATCGCGAGTTATTTGCAGTGCAAACGTGTCTGCGATGTCCCTGCAGACACCCACCTAAGGTCGAGCCAGAGCAGACTAATGGCAAAATCTGCTGCTTCCCGAGTCTTGTCTGCGGTGTTTTCGACGACAGGCAAACAGATTTCTTTTCAAGGTTATATGCAAATGTGACCTCTTCAATGGTCGCTTTTGCCCGTCTCGCCAGGGTTATGGCTAAGGCCTTGGGAGTTCGCTACATTTCTGGTCTTGCTCTTATTAAGGCGAGAAATTTTAGTCCAACCGAGTCGCCCTCGGTGCACAGAATTGACTATTCAGTGCCGTATAATTACTGACGGGGCATGCCTTATAATTACTGACGTGGCACGCATTATAATTACTGACGTGGCACGCATTATAATTACTGACGTGGCACGCCTTATAATTACTGACGGGGCACGCCTTATAATTACTGACGTGGCACGTCTTATAATTACTGACGGGGCACGCCGTATAATTACTGACGTGGCACGTCTTATAATTACTGACGTGGCACGCCACTGCGGTGTCGAATGCGGGGCTGAGGCTTCCTTTCCCTAGAGCAGGGGACTCTCTGACAATCCAGCAGTTGCACGCTGGACTTCTTCTGTGATTCCCCATACAGGTCAAATTTCATGTCGACGAGTATCTCCGTTGTGGATATAAAAATTAAGGATTTTGTTTCACAAATGTGGTTGTCCTATTAATTTTCTTTCTAATCACAACTATCTTATTTGATAAATAACACTAATTTGACGAAAGTTTGAAAATTTGTATTCATACATGATAGTGCTTTAGTTACATTAGGTTGGGTTAGATGATCGCGTGTACCATGCATGACCCACTTCGGAGGCAAAGTGTTCAGAACCTTGGTCCTCCTCAATGGATGCCGAGAGAGCTAACCACTGCGTCCCCCAAGGATCATAGTATAGGCAACAAGTTACGCTACTTGTGTATCGTATGCTATGGGGACTGGCGAACCCTAGGGAACACTGTTAGGTTACCTCAGCCATAGATAGACGTCCTGGACTTTAGTCTTTCGTGCCCACTTTGCTTCTGTCAATTTTCGCATCTTCGCTATCTCATCTTTGTATTTTTTCCTTTTCATTTTTAAATTGCCGATTTTATGCATCTATTTGAGAACACACCTTTTGCATAGATTCCCCCTTTTCTATAGTTCAGACTAAATGGGGCCTTCTCTTTGGGTGATACGTAGTCTGAGTCGCTGAAGTGCTGCAGTCTCCACTACTACTACAGGGTGACACAAAGAAACGGGAAATTTTGAAAAATCAAATAAAACTAGAAAAAATAAAACAAAAATTTAGATTAATAACATTTAAACCATTACAATTTGCCTTTTGAGAAAGGCTCATCCAAATTACGAATGTATAAAAATTACTTACTGTAGATGGCGTCCTCCTCTACGTGTGCATCCTTCCAATCTTCTCTGGAGGTTCCTCATTGGTTGCTGCAACATCTCAGCTAGGAAGCCACCAATTTCGTCTTGAATTCTTTGCTGCAATTCATCCAGTGTTCTTGGCCGAGTGGTTTAGACACGACTTCAAGACGGAATCGTGGATTTAGCCGGGTCGAGAAGAAACGACTTCAAGACGAAATCGTGGATTTGGCCGGGTCGAGAAGAAACGACTTCAAGACGAAATCGTGGATTTGTTAATGAAATTTTTTTCCCGCCATTCACGAAACATTAATACGGTAATTGTGAAAAATTCGTGCGATTATTTGAGGAGTACTCGCACGGCTGCTCACGATATATTTGTACTATTGCACGAAGTGCCGTGCAATTGACTCAAGAAAATCTGTCCCGTTGTTTACGGAACGAGAAAGACGAGACCTCTCCCGTCTCTCGGTGCTGAAGGGAGACGTGCTTTTCATGCATAATTTGGAGCTGACCTCAGCTACGACGACCCTGAAGATAAAGTTTCTCTTTGGGGCTGCCTTTGAATGTGTCGTGAATGTTTTGTGCTAGATATGGATGCTGCGCAAACCCCGGCAACGTGACGTGAACGCGACAAGAACAGTTCGAGAACACCTACAACACTGGACCTGAACACAGCAAGATCACCCGCAACACTGAACATGAACACTGCGAGATCACCCGNCGAGATCACCCGCAACACTGAACATGAACACTGCGAGATCACCCGCAACACTGAACATGAACACTGCGAGATCACCCGCAACACTGAACATGAACACTGCGAGATCACCCGCAACACTGAACATGAACACTGCGAGATCACCCGTAACACTGGACAGGAACACTGCGAGAACACGTCCGAGTACGTAGAGTACTGGACGTTGCAGCCGAGTGTGTATGTCTTCATTTGTGTACAAGTTTTACTCTTGAGCCCCTAAGCTAACCGACCAATTTATTGCCGGACTACCAATAGTTGGTCCTGCCCACGCAACTGGGTGGTTTGGAATGCGTGGATCTAAAGCTCCCCGTTAGGGTCTAGATTGTGCGAGTTTTTAGCAGATTGCTCTACCGAGTCTGGTAAATAAATATAAGCTGTGCGTGGATCGAGGATGTTAGTGCGATACTCGCATTACTTTTAGTTCTGCTATAAATTGTAGAGTGGATGGCCATGGATGCATGTTTAAATTCATTCTTATGATACCTTAACTCAATCTAACAATTCATTTGAGGAGAATTTTTTACGTTCTTTGCTATGTTCACTCAAGGTTGGGACCGAAATGAGTAATTTCGAGTACGGACTCGTGGTCTATTAAATTTTAATTACTTCATACCCTCATGGGATGGATTAGATTCCCGGATTTTCAAGTATGCAGATGCCTTCCAGATAGAACTCAAGGAATTTGGTTTCTGTATTTTCTAGGGTGGAATTTGATAATTTGACATCACGTGTCATTTGTGAGGAGAAATTATCTTCAGATATTTTTTGAAGACATATATTCCGCTCTCGCTAGGCGTTGCAAGGATGAGTTCATTAACCCTATTTGGTCGTGAAGGGCTGTCATGCTGTGTAGGCAACTGTAATTGAGAATTCTTCCGAAACTCAATGTGTCTACGTCATCCTTCAATACTTCGTTTCTTCCATGGATTGACTGCCATTCATTGTGCGAGGGGCTCCTTCATTCAATTAACGTTTTCCTTATACAGCATGAATAGTTCAAAGTGTTTATGCTCCTCCATTAACGATGTTTATTCAACATTTATGCATGTACTCAGCACTGCAAAAAGAAGGTATCACTTAACCCTTTGAGTCCTACAGGGCACTTCAGTCTTCGCGTGGCTTTTGTCGTGTACGTTCAGCCTGTTCAATTGTGAACAAATTTGGAAGACTATTTACAACCCCAGGGACTCGAAAGGATAAATTTTGTCGCGTGTTCATTTTCCCACGAGACACCGTGCTGTAAATCTAAAGCTGTTCATACAGATTTCTGCTTCGAAAGCTGCTAAATTTAAATGACGTGCACGAGTCCGGCCGGTCTTACTGAGAACTCAAAAGCTTCTTTAATATCGTGCTCAAGGATCTCTTCTGCTCAATCAGCGTCCGTTTTTAGGGACCCGTCAGCACTGGAGCAACCTCGGGGGTTGGGGGTCGAGACCCGTGGGGTCTTTGCCAGATTCTGTCGGACCCCAAGGGTAGGCATGCAACGGGGCAAAGAGGGCAACTGAAAAATGTCGAAGTCACTGCACCCGTGTCCTTAGAGAGGTCGTTTTCAAACTAGTTGCGTTGGCGTGAAAAAGAAACACAAATTCTTTGTGTGCGTTTCTTTTATTTGTACAGGTTAGTGACAGAACTGTTGTCTATTTGGTTGGTGCAGATTAGTGGCAGAATTGCCTTTTTTTGGTGCAGGTTAGTGGCAGAATTGCCTTTTTTTGTGCAGGTTAGCGGCAGAATTGCCTCTTTTGTTGGTGCAGGTTAGTGGCAGAATTGCCTTTTTTTTGTGCAGGTTAGTGGCAGAATTGCCTTTTTTTGTGCAGGTTAGTGGCAGAATTGCCTCTTTTGTTGGTGCAGTTTAGTTGCAGAATTGCCTCTTTTGTTGGTGTAGTTTAGTGGCAGAATTGCCTCTTTTGATGGTGCAGGTTAGTGGCAGAATTGCATCTTTTGTTGATGCAGGTTAATTGTAAAATTTGTACTCTTCTTATTGGCGCACACTGGAAGTAAAACTGTTGTTCCACCATGTAGGTTAAGGGTGGTAGTGAAATTGTCTCTATTATTGGTGAAGTTTGGTAGCAAAACTGTTATAAGCTTCTAGAACTGAGAAAATTTTACTCGAAATTCCGTTTTGTCCCGAAAAATTTCTGAGGGACAGAAAAATCCCATTTGCAAATGGTGTCCCTAATGAGAGAGGGTAATTTTTCTTAAAAATCGTTTTTCTCACTAATTTCTTAGCTCCATTAACTGAGGAGCAGCTCCAAAACATTAAATGTCCATCACCATGTTTTACTGTTGAGACAGTATTTTGGGGGTTTGAAAGCTTCACCTTTCTTTCGCCAAGCTAAAGAAACCTCGCGGTGATTGAAACGCACAATTTGTTCTCATCTGACCGAAGTATCGATGACTCGGAACTGGGATCTTAATCCTGGCGGGTCCTGGCAAATGATAAACGAGCTTCAACATGTCTGCTGTGTAGGAGCCGAGTTTTTCTTGTCCTGTGACCGCGAGTTCCTTTTTCTTTAATGTTCTCTGAAGCGTAGAATTTAAAGTTTCTATGCCAGGGCTGCTGAGATTATTCAGGATTATCTCAATGGTGGTTCTCGGGTTGTTGCGAACGTCATAAATTATTTTTGTGCTTAACTTCGGTGGAATCTTTTGCTTCATTCCTCGCCCTTTGCGTTTTTTAATAGTATGAAGCTTTTTTATATCTTCAATGTTTTCATCTTTTGAAGCCGGTACAATGAATTTTTTCGATATGGTCGAGTAACATTTCGAGCAAACCCCTCCCCACCACCATGCTTCTACGCATCAGTTACTCGTGATCTTAATCGCTGCTGAACTCTTCCGTCTTAGCGTTTCGTCTTGGTCACGGCTACATGTTCAAGGATGTAGTTTAAAGTTGCTACTTTTTAGGAAAATGACAAGAACATTAAAGAACACTCTACACACTGTTCCCTAACAGGTTTAAGTAGCAAATATAGTTTAGAAGTCACTTAATATTTGCAAAACCTGTGTAACTTTTGGAATTACTTTGTGGCACAATAGGGAAAAATTTAATGAAATTTTAAAATATTATCAATAATACAGGGAGGTCTGAATAATTTCGGGCTTGAGTACATGTAGATGTAAGAGATACAAGAGCAAGGTTTGATAGATAAGTAAGATGGTTTGTTCGTTAAATCTATGTACACATATTTCGTGGACATCGAAAACATCTCTTCTTGTTTCATTCATTTCGAAGATTTCGAAGATTGATCTTCCTTATTTAAAGCGAAGTTTCATTAAGGAAAATAAGCCTAGCGAACAGATGTAAAATATTTTTCTACCCTGTACGCTAAGCTTTCGATTTTTACAAAAATCATCTTCACACAAAATGCATTTAAATTTTAAAATTTCAAAACGGTCATAAATATGAAAATTTGTTACATACTGAAAAATGAAGCACCTATGCCAAAATAAACAGATTAGCAGAACTCAAGTGGTCATTTAAATTTGGATTAATGTGAAAAATATGAATGGATTCCAGTATCCGCAAGTTGTAGAGTTTAGTGTCGTAAGCTCCCACACAACTGAAAAGCTGCTTTTTAGCTCCTCGCGAACTTTCCTGCCTCCTGTAAGCTGATATTAGCACGAGGTGTCATCTGCCCCGTGAGCTGCAAATTCTATTTGTCACAATTGTCTCTGCCAGCAAAATTCTTTTTGAGTCACAATTGCCTCTGCCAGCAAAATTCTTTTTGAGTCACAATTGCCTCTGCAAACAAAATTCTTTTTGAGTCACAATTGCCTCTGCAATCAAAATTCTTTATGAGTCGCTATTGCCTCTGCCAGCTAAATTCTTTAGGAGTCACAATTGCCTCTGCAAGCTAAATTCTTTAGGAGTCACAATTGCCTCTGCCAGCTAAATTCTTTAGGAATCACAATTGCCTCTGCCAGCTAAATTATTTATGAGTCACAATTGTTTCTGCCAACAAAAGCAAAGGCTTAGGAGCCCTGACGGTCATGTAGCTTTTATATAAAATGGTAAATGGTAAATATTTACGACATGCCTGAAATGATAAATACTTTCAACTGTTCGCATGTTTCAAATGATCGAGTTATTGTCCGTCTGAGATCAAGAAATTGTATGAACTTGAATAAGTAAATTTTTTAACTAGGATACGAGTCGATTTCTTGAAAAGCCTTCAATAATGACTGATAATCCCAAGTGACATAATGTAATTTTTTGTATCTCTGATACAAATTGCTTTCTTTGACACAGTCTCGCAGATTAGGAATATGGACCCAAGAAGCTGGACCCGGGAATTTTATCCTAAAATATCTTTTGTGTATAAATAAATGGTTACACGCAAACAGAAACAAATTTGTCGATTAGGTGAATTATAATTTAGTGCTGTTATTTTTCCTGAAAAGCCTTTCAATGCTGAGTATTGAACCTATGAATTGTGCAACTCAAACCACTATAGACATTTGTTATTGCTTCAGATTTTTATCGGACATCAAGTGAGAGAAATAGTTTACTTAATTTCGTGTCGCTTGTCGTTGTCAGCTGGATCTCGGGAGAGGAAAACCATGTTAACATCATAGAAAAAAGAAATATTTTTCAATCAGTTGAAGTGCAGGCAGTACGACGTGTTTGGTTAGAGTCTTGGCGCGATAATTCTCTAGTACGTTTTGTTGTTCAATTATCTAGCGCAGCGTCGGCTCTAGCCTTAACCCGAACCTGTTCTCAATATTCTCACTGTAGGAAATCCTTCTGCGCAACTCATTCTGACCAGTGGAAGGTTGGCTGATCTAGGAGACTTCGGCTATCCAAAAGCGGACCTTGATTTTTCGACCTGACTCAGCAGCGTTTCAAACTAGAAGAAATACGTCTGTACCATCTCATGAAAGTAATGAACATCGTAGAAGTGCATCCTCGAATTTCCAAGTGTTGGAGTGCAGGCTGAGTCTTTGAGCTTCAACGGGGTTCTAACTACAGAAGAAGAGCTGTGAATTTGCTGAGTATTGATGGCAGAGACATGCACAAGTTTCCGAGCAGAATCTGCCTCGAGTTTTGCAGTCGCGGGCCAAAGTTGCGGAGCGGAATCGACGCATGAAGGCGTGATGCCCACGCCAAAGTTGAGTCGTGAAGTGATCTGCATACGTTCGCTTGATGGGCGAGTCGATATCTAAGCGCACGGGAAAGCGGTGAAGAATTTGTCTCTCACCACGTTTGAGCAAAATTGAGGACGATGAGGGCGATCCCAGGGAAGCATTGCTCAAGTATCATCAACTGGCCAAAGACGATCCTAACTAACCGATGTCTGCATCGTCTCATGCGCTCATCAGCGCGTAAAGAGCGGACTTGAGGGTGAGGGCCCGTGTTGTTTCTTGTGAAGATGTGTACCTGAGTTTTATTGGCCGCTCTCTGGTCTTTACATTTTCTTATTTAGCTGGTGTACATTTTCCGTTCCTCGTGACGTCTCAGGAATAATTTCATAGGTTATACCTGTCTGACTTAATCGGTATTCTTCATTGAATTTAAATTCTATAGTTCATCAAGGACAAATGACTTTAGTTTTACTTTTCCCATTTACTTGAAAAGACATAGGAACAAGAGTCTTATTTTATATCTTCACCAACAACGTTGTTTAGCACATCATTACTCCTCACTCGATGCAATAAAAGCTACGTAACAGACATGTACTGATCACGCTGTGCTACTAACAGCAGTTCTCCTCGTCACTACACCTGGAAATTTAACAACTACAGCCAGTCATTCACATCGCACTGCGCCTGGAACACTACCTATAGAAAACCTACTCGTCTCTACTCTAAAAAGCTCTTACATTTTACGGCTTCTGCCCTTTGTCCGCTTTCTGATTTGGGGACGAAGCGACGGCAGTTCAGGGAGGAAACCAACACGCATCGAACGCCTCTGCGGCGTAGCCCGTGCCCGCTCCAGCTGTCAACCTCCTGACAAATTGCTTGTGCGAACCAATTGTATTGGCACTCTAACGATGGCTTCGTTGATGCACCGCCTTTCTATTGATAGAAAATTGTAAGCGCGTATGAATGAGCTTCTGTATCCATGTGTGCCACGCAGGGGGATTGTTTTCGTGTGGTTCAAGATAATGGAGGGCCTTTTTCAAATGAAAAATGGGCGTTCGAAGTAAAGGTAGTCGCATTTTCGAATTTTCGAAGTTTCCGCTCTCTGGAAATAGTTCTTTTACCAGCTTCTGAGGGATGCGCCAACCGAGGCACCGAAATTTATATTCGTGTGCGGTGCTTCATTAATTTTTTCAAAATGTTTCCGTGATGCCTGCCAAAATATAGATGTAACGGGTTTGAGACCAGAAATTACAAAAATACGAAGCTGATCTTACAACTAGTAATGATATTATTTCATTTCTAGACTGGTTTTTGTCATTTTAACACATTGACTCCGAAGTGGGTCATATATGGTACACGC
>VOMN01059299.1:0-33875 GCA_014899125.1 Orchestia grillus | reverse complement strand
AAACTAATTTGAAAATGGGTTTCCTTTTTTCTGGGACACCCTATATAAATGTTTCATGTGGCACCGCTAATGCATTCCGCTCCGCGCAACGGCTCGGTCTCGGCTTCGCAGAGCGGATTTTTCTTGGGAAAGGAAGCGTAGACCTCAAGACCTTATATTCCTCACATCACTCACGTGTCTGTAGAAATAATGCATTGAAAATTTAACGGGCTTCATGGCGCACTGGTTAGTGTGATGGGTTCACAGCTGGAAAGCGAGGGTTCGACTCCTGCCTGAGGCAACTGGTTTTCACGTACTTCCCTTGGAAAAGGGAGCTTTAACCTCACATCCCTCCCACGTCAATAGATATAAGGCACTAAAAACCCAACGATGTACTGTACATCGTAGTAATAAATCGTACAGAACACCATCATCAATTGAAGACTGCTGCTAGGAACTAATACTGCAGAGCGCATAGGGCTAGCACCCCAAGGCTCAAGTCGCACAAACCTGCAGAGGCTGCAGTTGCCGTATGGCCTCCTGCGTGTGACCCTGAAGAAGGTGGGACATGGCCGAGTAGAAGCGGTACACAGGGTCGTTACCCAGCTTTCTGATGCCCTCCACGCTGGCATTCTGCATGGCCTGGTAGTAGCCTTCTCTTCCATAATAGTGGATCCGGCCCTGGGGAAAGCAAGGAACTTCATTCCTGTTAAGTTTACGAGCATGCAACAATTTGGATTTTAAGCGTGTTATAATTACTGGACAATATATTCAGTGGTAAATATCTCATAATTTATTTGTATCATGTTGGGTTTTTCTATGACGTTTTCTAACAGTGCACCTAAGAGCAGCGAAGAATGCGAGATTAATTTTATTTCCCAAAGGATTAATTTTTACTTCTAATCAGCCTTAGCGCTCGCCCGGGATCGAACCAGGGCCTGAAGTCCCGACTCTGACTTCCTCCTCAATGGAAGGCACCTCTTCTCAACATAGGTGTAAGGCTTTGTATGAATGGTGTCGTGTTTTAGCCTACCGTCAAACTCAAACGCTTTTTCTGCGTTCACAGCTGTGATTCATATTTGGAAATATTTTATTTGAATATTCCTTCCGAATTAGTGGATTTTCATAAAGTTTTAATTATTAAAACGCGACGTAAAATCACTATAATACATTTACGCTATAAATTGAAGCGATATAACAAAAAGGGTTGCTTTTTGTGATCCTATATCAATTATCAGAACTAAATCTTAGCTTCAGAATGACGTCCACCTTCAAGACCGCCGATCTGATTCCTTCGGGTTTTTCATCCCTCACGCTACAGATCTCGTGCAGTTCTGGTCACAAGATCTCTTCAAGTCGAGTTTTCAATTGACAAAGACATGCTTGTATTTAACGCTGAACTTCCATTATACTGCTACTGGCGAGCGCATTCCAGAAAATTCAGATATTGCGTAATCACTAACATTTTGTAAATTTTTTGGTAGATATTGGTTTTTATTTTAACCCTTGAGTACTGAAGGACACCTCAGTCTCGGCATAAAATTTCCCCTGTGCTACAATACTGTCAACATTTTCAGAACTATAGGGACTCTCTTGGAACACCAGCTAAGCAATACATCGACACTTTATGATATAGTCTTAGTTCGACGCTAACAGTACAAGTGACATCGTGTGATTCAATTTGAACACTTTATGTGTTCAAAACTCAGAGTTTATTTGTGATTATCAATTTATATTATTTTTGCGATAAAATTGCCCATTATAGATACATCATTTCATAAAATAAAGTTTATTTAGAGTATATTTTACACCCGTAAATTCGTGAAGTATCACATAAAAAAATTTAAATGCCATATAGTTTGCATTTTATCGTTGCCATGACGACACTCGAAACAAAACTTATCGTATCTCTCACCTTCAATATAGCATTCGCGGTATCCATATTAATATGGATCTTGTAGACTTGTCACGTTGGTTGGTCTGGTTTCAACGTAAATCGGACCCTGCAGTTCTAGTTGCAGCTCTCCCTCATGACGCGCGTACCTCACTCCCGACCGCAACGGACGCTGACGCTGTACTGAACTTGAAGAAGTAAAATGTGGTCGGACTTGTGTGAGATCTCGGTTGTAGTGGATGACTCTGCATTCACTACTCTCAAACCAGAGAATGTACCTCGTAACGCTACTGTTAAAAATGGGGTGTAGAATAAATAGTGTCTTCTGAATTGACTACTAAGATACCTATAAAAAAATTACAATATCAGCTCGAGTTTTTTTTAGTGTTTCATAAACTTACCAATAGCAAACGTTTATATACAAAAGCTATGCCGTAAAATTTGAGATGTTATTTGAAAGAGAACTAATAAGCGTATTTTTCAAGTAATATTGATATTACTTGATTTTTACTCCCACGAAGTAACATCTATAATTGATAGCGCCTGCAACTCATGCACTCCACTAAAAATAACACGTAAGAACGATGGCAAATACATACCGAAAAACCGAGTTTCTGCCTTTGATGCTATAGCTCAATATTTCTCTGTATTGATTTTACATAAATTTGAGAAGCTCAACCTTCTTCTCGTTCCGATATATCTGAAACCATTTTCGTTAATCGAAGCTACAGTTGCTGCTTAATGAGCGATGCAGTCTTGAAAATTTACGCACGCATGACATTCTTGCTGGATTGAAAACTGGTAAGGCACCTGAAGCAGACGGTTTTAACCCTCGCATGTTGTCCGAGTTGTCAGATATGTTCTTATCTTGCCAGTAAGCCCCACCTTCAGGATGTCACTAGACAATCTCTGAGATTTGGAGCACCACCAATGTTATCCCAATCTTAAAAAAAAGTCGCCTAAGCTCAACAAATTACAAGCCAGTCAGTTTGACAAGCATACTCAGCAAGACAATTGAGGCTCACATTCGAGAGTAAATCATCGCACATCTCCAGCGTAGCATCCTTCTCAGCAGACGACAGAACGGCTTTACGCAGGGACGTACATATGTGACTCAACTCTTGAAGACTGTATATCTAGACTGAAATCATAGGGGTCGCGATCTTGGGATCGATAACGTGTACATGAACTTCATAAAAACGTTTGACAGTGTGCCCTACTGCAGGCGAGTAGTCAAAGTTGAAGCTCACGGCATCAACGAAAGTCCCTCGATTGGATTACGGATTTTCTATTGAGCAGAACCCAACGAGTCACGGTGAACAAAGTCAAATCAGGATGCAAAAATACCACAATCAGCGTACCTCAACGCAGTGTACTAGGGCTAATTCTTTTCTTCATATACATTAACGATTAGCCACATCATGTCTATAGCAATGTAGTACTCTTCGCGGATGACACTAAGGTATTTGCATGCAGCGGCAAAAACAGAATCCTCCAGGACGATTTAAATAGTCTGTACTAATGACCATTTGATTTGCCATTACGTTTCCACCCTGATAAATACAGTATGATGAGACTGGGAAATTCAAAGAGAAAAGAGTCCTACAGCATGAAAGACAAATAATCTCGTGGCAATGGCTGTGTTCATGAACTGGCGGTGAGCGATACTAAGAATTACTTTGAGTGCTGGTGAACTAATATTTGAGCTGCAAGAGCCCCGTGAGACTCAAGATGGCAAAAACAAATAAATCCTCGCAATTATTGGAGAATATTTTGGTCATCCGACTCTGGAAACCTTCATTCAGCTCTACGAAACTCTAGTGAGACCCATGTTATTAGAGTACGGATACTCTGTGGAGCAGCCAAGACGCAGGACACTGCGTAGAGAGGAGAGATGTTCAGACAAAAGCGACATTCTTGCTCGGTTCTTTCATAGACTTCCCTTACTCTGAACTCCTTGCCAGACTAAAGCTGACAAATTTAGAGCACCGTCATGCCAGAAGCGATATGATTGACGTCTCCAAATATGTACACCAAACCCACAACGCTGACCGACCAGAGTTCCATCTCTTCGACAGCAGAGACACAATAGGAAACCTGCCTGAAGCTGACCAAAACAAAAAGCAAGCTGAAAATTCATGTGAGCCTTGGCATGGAATAGTCTCTACGACACGTTTGTTACCGCCACAACGGATAACGCCTTCAAGACGCTCACTGGCGGAATCTCCCAGCTGTGTATGATCTTGAATACCATCCATAGACATTGGCCCCGATACACATGACACCGTAATCTAATACGTTGACAAGAGAACCGTGAACAGGTATTGAAGCCTTCTACTCAGCAGGCATCCTGTATCATGTACGTCATGCACATCCTCAGCAATTTTCTTTAGATTTAGATTATTTCCTGAAATGTATAGCATATTTAGACAGTGCTTGATGTGTATTTATTTTTTATCACTTTTGAGGTTAAAGTTTGTATTCTATCAAGAATGCATATGACATGAAGAAACTGATGATAAAAGTGCAATCACGTCCTTAGTGGTCTCAGTTATTCACATCACATTGATGTGATCATTCGCTAACATTCAAGGAAGCGTCCTCTGCGCATCAGTTGGCGGTTTGAAGAGTTCAGTGACTTCCAGTCGTTTGTTTACTTGTTGCCAGATCGTGAAGTAAGTGTGTGAAAATCGTTTATATTTTGAAATTATGCAGAAAAGAATAGTAAAGTATTTTTTTGTGCTCGAAGTGATCTTAGTTTAAGTCAAGTCTGTTTTTAAGCTTTGTTATTGGTTCTGTACTGCGTCAAGGAGAACATTAAGTAGTTCATTGATTAATTCATCTCTAAAAAACATATTACTTCTCATCTTCTGGATCAGTCAGGACTAAAAAAACATTTCAAATGATAAAAAAAGTTATTATATTGCTCATATCAGTTTTTTGATTAATAGAAAACTTGAAAATTTCATGGAAAGCTGTAAAATAGGAATGTGGTAACAATGATTGATATCTGTGCTAATCATACTTTTTGATTTTGTTTGTGGTGTAGAATGATTTAGATACTTTATTATTCATCATTCTGGCTGTTGGTGAATTGCATAGTGTTTTTTCTCCTTATTTAATTTTCATCGTATTGTGTGGCACGTACAGTTCAATTACACATATTTTCTGTCTGGGAGTCAAATTTTTGATTAACCATATGTAAGCACATACTTGACTTATTCATTAACATGTTGGCTGCAATAATATTATTTTCCCAGGAGCAAGACAAGCCACTGGTGGCTTGTCTTGTAGTCAATGTGTTAAATGACTAAATAGGATTGCTAATGCATGATTAAAAGATACTTTTTTAGTTATTCAAATATAAGCAGAGCAAGGATATTTTTTTTTTCAACTAATTTGATTAATAAAGTAAGATTTAAGAGGCATTAGCTACAGGGGCTACCGTCTGATTTTAAATGATGTTGCATTTAAAAACATATATTTTTAGCTTAATAATTATTTTATCCATGTGATCTTGATAATATTTCTCATATCAAGGCTAATGTTTGTATAAAAATCTCAAGGTCTGAGTGTTGCATCTTTTTGGGTGTATTCTTTTCTGTTGCATCTGCTCTCACCATTTTGTCATGACCCCAAATTAAATTATCAATAGTAATTAAATTATAATTTAGGACTGTGTTATATTTTTTCAACAACTTATGGATACCACAAGTGAGCAGATTATACATAACGTTTGCTAAAACATGAAATATTCAATTTTTGGCCCAAAAGGGCAATACTGAAATAACCGTAAATTCAGATACATGAAACATTATATGTATTAAAGTAAAAACATGAATGATACTCCTAATAACTTAATAAACTCTTAATAACCCCTTTATTTTACTGGGTTTTTTCTTGATAGAAGTGTGGAACTTTCAAGTATTGTAGACTTTTTATCACTCCATTACTTCACACTTTCTGTGACTTTTCATCCAGCTTTTAACCAAGTCCATCAAAATTTAATAGAAGAATAATTCTCTTGAATTATTTACTTGATCATTTATCCTAAAGAGGGTTTAATTGCAAAAAAGCATTTTGCCAATTCAAAATGAGCATCTTTTAAAACTTCAGCAGACTTGTTACTCTTATCTGGTGTAAAAAGACATAGCAACTAATTGTGTAAGTTTCTAAATTAGCAGATTTAATTCCCCATTATTGCTATTTATGTTCATTAAAATGTACTATGATGAAACTAGTCTATGTTATACACTAATATTGTTGCAATCTTGCATTGACTTACAGTTGCGTAGTCATGCTCATACAAGACTGCAGTTTTGCTGAATTTAGTCCTTGAACTTTTCATGATATTCTAACGTTATTACTTCATGTATAATAGGTTCTCAAAGCAAAGGTGATAAAAATGGGCCGACGCGACAAAGCGCCGGTGGTAGTACCTGAAGAGCAGCCAGATGAAGAAGAGGAGGAGGAAGAAGAAGAGGCTGGAGAGATGAGTTCTGCTCCCGAGTCTACAGAAGAGTCTGAGGAGGAGTTGGCTGAGGCTGCTCCTGCCAAGAAAAAGCCCAAGAAGAGCAAGCCTACTAAAGGTTTGCTTGATCTTGAAGTGTGATATTTTTGTTTGGTGTTGTAACCCCTGATCAACTTATGGAAAATCTATTTGTTAGAAAAGAATTTGCAGATATGTCAAGGCTCAAAGTAAAGAAGTAATATTTGTTCAAACATAGCTCATGGATTTTTATTCTGATGAAACACGGCTGAGCAATATAAATAATACTTTTACAACTTCTGGTTGTTCATTTGTTGGATAGTATTTTTTCACATGTGTTTGTAGAGTCTGAGAGTGGAGATGAAGGGGCAGCCAAGAAGCGCAAAAAGAAGCAGCGCCGTCACAGTGAAGCCCACCACCCTCCCACCACAGAGATGGTGTTAGAGGCGCTCATGGCCCTTGATGAGAAGAAGGGCACAACTATCAAGGTAATTATTTGTGATTATTTGCTTGTGAAGGGTGAGGCTATCCTGTTCAGAATTAAGCTTTAAGGAGGCTCCAAGTTGTGAAAGCTTTTAAAAAAAAGATTAATCATTCAATAGAAAACTTACATTATACATAAGTATTAGCACAAAATGGAATATAAATTCACTAGGGTGAATATATATACTACCATCAACTTGGATGCAGAATGCTGTACTTTCCTCAACTTTTTTGTAATTATTTTTGAAAAACCATCTCCTCTTGCAATGCATTGTGGAGTACAAAGGACTTAGTGTGCTGGAGCCTTTATCTAGGTGATTTAAAGGCTGAGTTAGTGTTCATGTATACATTATCTTGTAGTATCTACAAATTTTGTAGGAATGGCATCATCAGTAACTGTACTTTTTCAGTTCAGTACTTAAGTATCATACAAACTCACTCCCTCAAAGGGAATAGACTAGGCAATAGGGTTGTCTGCTGTATGCTATGGAGAATGTCAACCACAAGGGGCATTGTCAAATCACCTTAGGTATAGATTAGCCTTTGGAACTTCTGTCTTTTGTACTCACTAAGCTTTCTTCAAATTTCACACCTTTGCTATCTATTCTTTGTCTTTTTTCTTTTTCATTTTTAACTTGTTGCTTCTGTGTACAGGGGATCCTGTGTGGTAACACCTTGTATCTAAATCCCTCATTTTCTTAGAGTCCATAATAAATGTTCCCTTTTCTTTTGGTGTGACATGGTCAAGACTCACTGAAGCACAGTTATCTGTACTACTACTTTTTTTTGTTACTCCAGTCCAACACTTACTTGACCCTTAGTTAAACTGAAATGCTTTAGGCTTAATGCCATTGTTTGCGGATACATCATGTACAGAGGCTTTTAGTTAAGGTATCACCACCATTTTCATCTGTAGTACAGTACTTTAAATTAGATCTCAGAATTTGTCTAGTTCTCACTTCACAAATAGGTTGAGCAAAGGCTGTCACTAATATGTATACATTAAACGAATACAACTACAAGATGCGTTCCAGTATGTAGAATCAGACTTAATTCTTTACAAAATCTGTTGGTGCTTTTCACATACAAAGATCTATCTTAAGTTGATTTACTGTATTATACACATATTTTTAATTTAGGCTCTCGATATGCTAATTCCTTAGTCGAAGCCCAAGAATTGCAATGTGTGTTCACCCTGTTGGAAAAATTACCATATAATTCTCATTCTTTTGCTATTTTTTCCTCAAACTTCAGAGAACTGTTGACTCATTCCTTGAAATAAAATTTAAATTTGACATTGAGCAGGCTATAAAAGATTACATCATGACTGAGAACACAGTGCGACCTGAACGTATCTCACACCTGATGAGGAAAGCTCTCCCCAAGTTACTGGCAAAAGAGGCCATTATTCGGCCTAAAGGAGAAGAAAACAAGGTGAGAAGTGTGAGATTTTTTTTCTCTTGCAAATGATTTATAAAATTTAGTAACAGTTTTTGCTAGAAGTGATTCAAGTCAGAAATTTTCTTTTCGTCATTAACCTACTAACAGTCACTGCTGAGGTGGCCGGTGGTGCATCCTCGCTGGCTGTGTGTGGTCAACAATTGCTCTGTCGATGCAACCACTACGACGCACACATGTGGACAGTGACCGTGTGAATGAAACAACCATGGCGTCCACATGTATTGATAACTCTACAGCCAACAAAAAAAATAATTGGAAATAATTTTATGTATCTCTAATACGTGAAAGCGAGATCAACGGTGAGCTGTTGAACATTTGAAAGCTAACCTTGGCAATTTGGGGGCCTTATTCGCAAATCTCAATAGGTTATTTTAGTAGTCATTTCAATGACTAATTTCAATTGATAGCGTGTCCCTCCTAAGGTCGGCAAACAATCGAGTTGAAACATCAAAGAATAACTGACTCGTTAGAGTCTCGTCTGTGGCTCAAGACATGCAACAAACCTCGCATTTGGTCCATGAATAAAGGGAATAATTGATAGTTTACGTAAAGTTGAAAAGTTTTCGACCTGTCTCAAAATCGCACTTCCTCATTGAAGTTGCAAAAAAACTCATAGTAACTTCAATATAAATTTTGACTGAATTGGCTGTAGTAAGATACAGCAGTTTTCAAATCATTGTACATGGATGTACGATGAATGTTGGGTTGTTATCTATCTTGATCATTTTCTTCTAATTTCGTACGCGTATATGTATGTCTGCTCTTGAAATTTTACTGACAACTAGGTTAAGGTTTATGAGTACAAAATAATATCATATTCTAACCATAGCACTTTACCTCAATTGAATTTTTTTTTTTTGTAAATCATGCACTTTAAATAGGCCTCCGGGATTCTGTCTTTTGCACTCACTTAGCTTCTTTCAACTTTCATAACTTCATTTCTATCTCTTGTCTTTTCTTCCTCTCCACTCTTAGCTTACGGTTTCTATGTGCAGAAAATCCTGTGCGGGAACACGTTGTGCATATATTCTCCATTCTCTATAGGCCAGTTTAAGTGGTCCATTCTCTCCGCTCTCTGGATCACATTTCATGTGTATAGGGAGTCTTACACTAACTAATAATAATCTAATCTGTCTTTCAGGCAAGACCTACATTCAGTACCAAAATTTTTTCCTGTATGCAACTACTTAGTGTTGCGCGTGAAAATGACAATTTTTCCCGTGGTACTTTTGCGCGTAGATGAACAGTCTATGCTTACATTTTGTGCTAGCAAATTACAAATCGTAGTTTGAAACTTAAACGTGATTTGCGTGCTTTGTTTTTTTTTGCTGTAAGCTCTTCAGTGTAAACGAACAATTTTCTGTTATGTTTCTATAATAATTTCGGTGCGTGGCCATGTGTTTCTAATATAACTCATGTGTTGCAGTCGGTGATGATGGGTCGGTACAAAGTGGCCCCCCGCAAGGCGGAGACCGGTATTCGTGAGCGTCCAGCATCACTGCGCAGACTCGCAGACCCTAATGCTGCAAACAAAAAGAAGAAAAAGAAGAGGAGGAATTTCTACTAACTTCACCCCAAGAGTTGCTATCAACGAATAGTTTCCCTAGATTTGCGAATTTACGTTCTAGATAAATGAGCTGATCGCTACTCCTTGGTTGAATGAGTGTGGTGCAATAAGCGTGCATAGACTACGAATTGGAAATCAAAAAATGTGCAGAAGAGATCACATGATCGTGACGAAATACCGTTTCCTTCATTTGAAAGCTGGATGAGGCAAGCAACGACTAATTATATAGTTCGATTGACGAGCCCTTAAATTGCAACTTAGTCTATGTATAACTGCCGCTATAGCCATGTCTACTGGTTAAATATTTTGCTTGCGTTTCCAGTGTGTGTAACCAGTCATGTAGGTGGTCAAACTTGTCACCAATCACAAACATACTGGCTTCACTAGGCGTTCTTCTTTTAACGAATGAGTTAATTTTTCGTATTGTAACGGTGCCAATTTTTATCATCGTAGATTTACAGTTTCAATGCATGCCTATATGTTTATTTTCTGGGTTAAAAATGAGTAAAACGAAAAGATGCCCTGTCAAAAGTACAAATTCGCCGCCGTGGTGTAGTTAACCTTACAGAGCGGTTAGAAATGGTTGCAAAATTTCACGCGTGATATGACTTCAATTAGGCATATGAGAGAGCAAGAGGTATCGGTTTACCCGGTTAGAGTAAGTAGGCTCGTTTCATGTTTCCTTGAATTTACGGTCTAAGAGTGACCGCGTCAGTAGCTGAGAGTTAGTATGTAGTTACATGATGTGTCGTGTACTATTCGTGTCGATATTAGTGCACTGTTTAGATTAGTCATGTGAAACAAATCTGTACTCTGTAACCCTTTTTATTTGTTGTTGAAGTAAAAGATTTTTTCGTTGGTGCTCGAACTATTTCAGGCTTCTACTTTGGATGATGATATCCAATTATTGTTTCGAAAATTTCGTGTTTTCGAAGTATGCGTAGGTAAAGTTAAGAAGTAGCAGTAAGACAAATCGTTCTTTTATCCGTCGTTTATATCAACGGTAGATCGCCTTACGTATTTTGTAGGAAATTACTATCATATGCAAAATATACTCACGCGACTTCACGCCAGTTATTTAGTGTGCAATTATTCGTGATGTGCAACGTAATTCCGTGTAGAAATGTACAAGGTTAACTAAAATTCATTAAAATTGTGAACTTTAATTGATTAGGCTATACTACGTGGTGTTTCGAGCAGCTACGAAATTTAATGACCTTAATTTTCTTTTAGCTCTCAGTATAGCTTTTTCTTTGTTATAGGCGTTTCTTCGTTCCTTTGTCACTGGCCGTAATTCCAAGGCCTCTTCATCTGTCCACACAACGCATGACTTGCTGTGGTCCACACATCCACCGGGCGTCGCACCAGTATTTTTAGGGTTTTTTTCTATGGAGTTTACGTCATTAACGTTGAATCGCGGCTTTGTTGCTGCTGCTGCTGCTGCCTCAGTGGCTTTTTCCTCGTAATATTTGGGACCGTCGCTTCTCGCAGGGATCTTCGTGGACGCTGTGAGATATTTCTTCTTATACCTGCTGTTACCTTTACAGATCGCCTCCACTTCAACTTTCTTCTTATTGCTCCGCTCACTTAGTTTGGCTTCCCGAATTTTGTTTGACGCTACCGCACCTGCATGAAATTATCAACGAGTAATCCATGATGAAAAATATTCATTGAAGACTGTCTTAACACTAAAAACATTAACAAAACAAACACGGGACATAAAATCAAAATTATTACACTCTAGTTTCAATAACTTCAGTCGCTTTCCTGAAACACTTTCGGCCCATTTCTAAGTGTTAGCCCTGAACAAAAACATCAAACGTACTTCAACTTAAGTGTACATATTTTGCTATGCAATTAAAAGCCTAATCCTCCATCTCTAAGGTACTTCCAAACGTACGCTTCATATAAAATTTAATATTGAACTCTTAACTAATAAAATTATTTTCTACTCAACTAGTTATTCATATATTTTATACACATTTTCTCTTCAAGAGACAATAATGCTACATGGAGTGTACAACATTAAAAAAAAGTACTTCACTATTTTCTATTTGAAAGAAAACCCTGGGTAATTAAAAGCAATTAAATTGAGTTATGAATTTAGTAACTGGGACACTCCCGGGTTGATTGATTCCTAAGTCGCAAAATGCCGGGAATTAAAAAAAATTACTTGAATGGGTACATATTCACAGGCAAGCACTTACGACGGCATAAGAAGGCGTTTTTCAAAACCCCTCCTGTCATGGTCGCAATAATCAGAGAATTTACTCGCATATCAGCAGCTGTAAATGGCATAATGATCTTCGAGCAAGACATGTTAAATACGTACATTTAAGATAATGGTGAAACCATTATACAGCGTGGTGAAAACCACAATTTCTTGAGTGCATTTTTTAAACTTTTTAGTCCCTAATTTCCCCTCAGGGGGCATAGGATAGGCCATAGGCAATAGANGTCCCTACTCTTTTGGTGCGAGATAGACCGAGTTTTGAAGCGCTGCTTTCACTACTACTACAACTACAACAACTAGTCCCTAATTTGGAACTCATAATGACTGTATTTTAAACTTACTTTAAAATTGACCGAAAACGATCGATGAAACGAAATTAACACGAGACAACAGATATGAGCGTATGTACCCTAGCAGGAGAGGTTCCCACAGCGACACCATCATACAGAGACAGAGTATCAAAGAACAAAAAAATTATTCGAGCTCATTGAGAGTTAAAACCCTCAAGTAGTTGCTAATCATTTTTTATATATTTATCGCACCATAAAAAACACCGTTTTAATGTATCACCCTCAAACTGGAAAAAAATTTGAAAGAATTTTTATTCACATTCAAAAATCCAAACCTAAAATGGAAACTCGAGACACAAAATAAATAAAACTACAATCCTACATCTCATAAGTCATACCGTTAACAAGTCTGATCGTAAAATTCCCGTTTATTGAACTATGAATCACACGTTTACCACACAAAGGTTTAAGATCAAATAAAGTATCTGGATGTACGTTGCCATAAATTATACTGAACTTCTACTGAATAATTTAAGAGCGTAAAAATCAATGGTGTTTTCATTAAGAGTTTCACATGATGAATATGCAAGGCTTCTATAATTTGAATACGTTCTTCTCTGTCAACCTGTCAACTTAATACAAAAAAATTTAGTATTTGAACACCAGTCATCACTAATGGGCTTACAACTATTGTGAATACGAAAATGATAACAGATGGAACCCTGGTATCTATGAGAATTTAACCTTCACTTGAGCGTCATTCTAGTTGAACCAATGTTGCAGTTACTGAGAGACTTACATTCTCCCTTGATATAAACTGGTATACCACATTGATGAGTTTGAATTAGAATGCGTTTCAAAGGACCACATTTGCAATAGAATGTGGCTTAATCTAGTCCCTATTTAATAAAAGCGCATCAGCATGAGCCATACCTCGAATGGTGTTGGTGAGAAATGTTTTGTTGGGAGCACACCTGTGGGGTCTCTTCCAGCCACTGGGGCCTGCAATGCTGGCACGAGTGGCACCCAGGACTGCCTCCTTCAGCAGTGCAGAGGCAGCCAGTCTGAAAAGGTCAAGTGTGTATTACACGGAAAATTCACAAAATTGAAAAGAAAATGTGCTACCTATTTATGCAACAAGTGATCTACTCAGAGAGAATCATAGGTAGTAAATGAATTACAGGTGAAACTATGGAGAATAACTTATATTGGATTAAAAGAAAAAGTGACTCATCTGAAATATTGTATTTAACATGTCATTTTGTAGGGATTGAATAACATGCTAATACATATGTAACTCATACAGCAGAACTAACATTATTCTACGATGAGTGAGAGAAGAACTCCATTTCCTTAGATCAGAGCTTAGATTAGATCATCAAGACTAGAATGTTAAGACCGCAACAATTGTAAGCTGGATTATGAAGACTTGAATTTTATTAAAATGCTACACAAACAACAAAACATATGTTAAAACTGTGTTGTAGGTAAAATTACCAATCAATATCAAAAGCTTGGTAACTCAATGATGAGGAAAGTGTCCATTGTCTTCACTGAATTTGGTCCAAGAAGTAAGAAAAACCCACTCGAGAAGTGACAAATACAGGCAATGAAGAAGAAGCATCCTGCTCTATGGTAGCTCAAACACCCCAGTCTAAACAAATGAGCTGAGTCTTGAAGGTGGTTAGAGTTCTCTATCAATAAATTCACTTGCATTTCCTTTGTATCACTTCTGAGCCACATTGGAGGTGTGAACTAGCCTCAATTAATTTCTTCATAAAAAGCAGACTGCACTTTCATTTCATATAGGTATACATGCGGCTGCAAATAATTTTTGGTACAGAAGTAAAATCAGGGTTTTATAACAAAAATAATTTGTCATCATAGGAATCACCAAAGCAACACTTTTTTGGAAGTTTGACAGATACAGCCACGTATATATAGTAACTCTACCTTTAAATAAAGACCATTATAGGTTTTGAACCATCTGATGCAACTGCATTCACATTATAACCCCAACCAGCCTAGGGGACTTGAAATGGACTTATTTCTGTATAGATATTCAATACACAGCATTCAAGATTCATCTATGTATATATATGCAGTTTTCATGAACTAATTGTTTTCAGTAACTAATTGTGAAGAATTTCTCCTCTGACCAGATGAAAATTTTAAACGCAGTACGGAAAAACTCACCGAAAATTTCCTATCCTTTAACAGGCATTTTTTGTCTCTCACTGGCTAAAATAAGTGGTAACATTGCAACTGAAGTTACACTGCATAAGATTTTAAGTTCAAGACATCAAGGAAAATTTATTAGTCACAGATTGCCTTCCCAAGTCTTATGAAGTGACAATTTCACCCAAACATCTGCAAGAAATATTTTTTTACAATCACAAGACAATTTTATATTTTCTTTATTAATCAATACAATAACTTTAGAGTAGACATCCTATGTTCAACCTATTTGGCTTTTAAAATGTTTCATATACCATCACACAGACCCATTGAGAATGTTTTATAAAGTTTGTTTATAACTTCTTACTACTATCCTAGTTAAAGTTACTTTTTTGGTCTTTGTAAGGACTATGAAATGGTTCCACTAAAAACTCTAGCTTTTAACTGCAATTTGTAATAGAAGATAAAATAACAGTCCATATTATCCAGGCATTCCAGGCAATTTGAGACACTAGCACAAACATTTTAATAATCTGCTGTAACATTATTTTTGATACATAATATTTAACCATTCAGCAGGTGACCATAGCAATGCATGAAATTGATCACTAAACTCATGAACAAGTTTTTTCGGCTGCTTTCTTCTTTTTTAAATGGCTGATAAATGAGAACAGCAGGCAATGTTGAAATTTTGCCCTCTGCTAGGTAGATGTGTGTTATACCAGGCTGATATGTTACAGCATTTAAAGAAGACACCATGAATAGAGCTCCAGTAGAATGTGTGAACATCTCAATTCAAAAGCTATGACATCTCTAGCAAAGAAGTTTGATGCCAGGGCCAGCCTTCCACATAAAGAACCTTTATTAATTCCAACACATTTTACCATTGGGTTTTCAATGCTTTACAACTATTGATGTGGTGAGGGATGTAGGAATGTGTGATTTAAACTTCCTTATCCAAGAGAAGTACTTTGTGGTCATGTGAAAAGCCTCACCTGAGCAAGGTTTGAACCCTGGTCCTCTTGGCTATGAGGCCATCACGCTAACCATTACCCCATGGAGCCCGCACAACCACTGAAGAACTGACAGAAGGGGGTAAAATTGCACTCTTGCCATCCATGTTTGTACACAGAATTAAAGCTAGAAGGCCTATTACTAATGATTATATGTTGATTTTTCTGGGCTCTAGTAGATTTAAGTCTTTCACCTGTTAGGTTTTTCTCTCCAGGTCTTAGCATGCTTTGAAAAAATAGAAAAATATAATTTTTGTAGATCTTATTTTAGTGTTTTAATGAATCAATTCAAATATTGACCATGCAAAGTATGTGGCAAAGAAGTTTAATATTATCTAAATTTCAGGCTTTAAAAATTGATATACTTCAAGTGTTTTAGCTCTTATTATGCTATATTAGACAATTGTCCCAAAATTATTCCAGGTGTTTGTGAATAGTCTCCCGTGACAGTACCTATTGGATGCCAGTTT
The DNA here is from genome assembly GCA_014899125.1 of Orchestia grillus. Taxonomy (NCBI): domain Eukaryota; kingdom Metazoa; phylum Arthropoda; class Malacostraca; order Amphipoda; family Talitridae; genus Orchestia; species Orchestia grillus. Next base: position 17,818 of record VOMN01059299.1, on the reverse strand, counting down.
CACAAACACACCAAATTGTTCAATAAGATTGCTTAGTGTTGAGATTGGCCAATTTTCCATACAAATGCTGAATAAATATTAGCGTTAACTATCTTAATACATAAAAAGTTTAGAAGTTTGTTGTTCTGTATTTAAAATAAATTTTTATAAACTGCATATAATTTAAAGAGTAAATCTTTCAAGCACATGTAACACATCAAAAAGTTGAATGCACAATTTAAACTTAGAAATCATGATTTAAGAACTAAAAAAATAATAAATCATACTATTCCTTGTTCCATAAGTTAAGTAATAGTAATAAAATGATATCATTTCATAAATATTTCTATACATTGGTACTTTCATAGATTAAACTAGACAAAAAATAGAACAATTGATAAATACTTCATGTTGGCATCCTATACAAGTCATTTTATTCATGATACAGTCTTTATTTTGGCATCATTTGATAGTACTTTTCCATTTGTGTTGTAGAAATTTACATTCAGAAGTTGAAAAAGATGGGAATAGTCATAAATGAGTTTATCTTTTAGAATATATCTTTTGCTTTTGCACTTCCTTACAATTATATCAGGTTGAAGACCCAGGTTCAAATTTTGGCTCAGTTGGTCAAGTCATTTTTACGTAAGCAGGGAGTACTTCCTTTAGAGAAAGCAAGTTTAAACCACACATTCCTCATATCCTTCACCACACCAGTAGTTGTAAAGCACTAAAAACCCAACAGTAAAACATATTGGAATCAATAAAGGTTCTTTATGTTAGGTTAGTCTTATTGGAATAGGTTTGTTTTAATAATTTGGCTAAAGAAAGTCAAATTTTGATTAGTAGAGCTTGTGAAAACGTGGCCTTGAATTTAGAGACTTTGCATCATTGCATTCGTATGTAAAGGCTCCTAACATCTTCCTCTATACTTTTTTCTATGCTTTAAAACCTTTTAAAAGTTGCATATGACTCAGAAAAAATCCTTTTTAATGATACTTATATGAAAGCTGCTTGACAAAAAGAACATTCTGTATATGATGCCATAAATATTAACAAGATGATTGAATTATAATTGATAATGCATATTTATTATCTGTAATCTGATTTTTTTTACATTATTCTGATAAATAAATTCAAAAATAAGGAATATTAAACTTAAATACAGTAATGGCAGCATTACCATTAAATTAAATGTACAGCTCAAATAAATTGAATAACAATATAATGTATGACAGCACATTCAATCTAAATACTGTAATTACTTCCATTTAGTAGGAACTCTTTTTTCCAAATGCATAAAAATAGTAAAAGGTTACACCAGTAATTAAAATAAAAATTTTAAATATTTTAACTAACCTTGTTAATTCCATATCAGATGACATAATGCAATATTTTACACCACTGCCTCAATCACAGTGCCTAATAAACTCAATTTAGCACTTGACAAGGTTTTAGTTTTTTCTGCATGAGTAAATTTGCAGAGATAGGCAATTAGTACTACTATTTTATACAATATTATGTCAAATATTCTCCTTTGTGTGCTTTATTATTGTCTTGGAACTTAGGAATGCTAGGAGGCAAGTTAGTACCTAGGAAATAGTCAATACAAAGTTACAAACTAGAAAATTACTTGCAGCTGACACCTTCTGGCCAAAAAGTTTGTTGCTTAATGAACTTGATATAAGGTTTGCCATCCATTGGGGCCTCATTACAGATTTCATTATATTAGAAATAAATGTCTCAAGTGCAAGCAAGCATTAAGAAAGATCTTCCAACAAAGTGAGAGGGTCTTTTCATGACACCCTAACTCTGCCACCTTCCTGAAACAACGTAAATATTGATTCATCTCTTAATATGGATAAAATGGGTCTCTATTGCACAGACTACTGGCTAGTTTTTTGTTTTTTGGCAAATTGAAGTCATTTTGTTTAGTTAGCTTTACTCACCAATGGTTTATTGGTGGCAGTGCAACTCCTTAAGCCCCTTTCTTTAGTTCTCACCCCATATTTGAGCTAAAAATTTCTTAAGATCACCGTAGAACATGCTTGACAACTGCTCAACTTCCTCAAATCACTGCGGAGACGGCTTGTCACCAGTATTCAGAATATTAGCTCTGTCACTATTAGTACTAACTGATTTCACTTCATCTTTTTCCCATCAAGCCTACTGACTATCAGTGACACTGAACGCAATTATTATTACATTATTTTTTGAGATGCATAATGAAGAAACGCGAAAAAATGATGAATAATATATCAATTTCATGATGGTGCGACAACTTTTTGGCCGAGTGGTGCATGCAATTTTTAATTTGACATCAATGGCACGAGACGGAAAATTTATCACTCGGTACATAAAGCTCAGCGACTTCTTCTGAATAGTGAGGATCTGTGGTTCTGGCTCCGAGATCAGCGTCAGGTCTGGCAGACGTACAAGGTTGAATTTTGAAATCAGATCATATTTTAGATTTACAAGAATAATTTTGTATCCAATTAATCAACATGCAAAAAATAGGGGGCATAATATGGTGCTGTATAGTGACAAAAAAATACATTAGTAAAAAATTAGACATTTGTTCATCCTCTGAACCTTATTTATACATATCAAACTTGAGCTTTGGGCGATATTGATATAATATAGCTATATTCTTGTTATATAAATCAAATTAAAAGTGGAGTAAAACATGTGCTGCACAATTAATAAAATTAGAGATTCTTCATCGAGCTATTACGGGCTATTTACACTATGGGAAACAATTCAACGATAAAATACGTTGCAAAATACTTTTCATGCCCTTTTCTTGCACTATACTGTACAGTGCACAATTTTACGATTTAGAAATGAGAACATGAACAATTAGGAAACACATTGATTCCATTAATTTTATTATGTTACATTTTCCGGCTACGAAATCTATTTGAAAATTAAAGCTACAGTGCTGAAAATTTTGTGACTTGTAATGTCACAATATTTGGTTAGTGTTGGAAGCAAAAAATCGCAATAATTTTCGGCTCACTACTAAACACAGCATTCATTAAGTTGTACTCCCCTGAGAAAATACTCACGAAAATATACTTTAGTTCAATGAAAGGAAAACTATTTCATCACACATCTGCTGCACTCTACGGACATACTCCTATACTCTACAAGTCAGTGCTTCCAAATACGTTCAATTATCTACGTGCAAATCGCAGCGTATTTCAAACAGATGGACATAGTCGAGATAATTTTTCGAATTTAAATACTATATCTAACCTCTACTTCAATGTTTAAAAACTAAACACATGGCCAGTAATTTTCTAAAAAAATGAAAGTCGCAGTTTTTTTTGCACAACACACAACATTATCACGGGTGAGTGCCTTTACTTTTCTGCAGGTCCGACACCGCACGAGTAGCAATGCCAAGGTTTTGACGAGCGTTAGTGAAACCAAACCGATCTGAACACGTGTATTTATTACAAAAATACCTATTAGCACTTACAGCGAATACAAATAGCATAAAAATAATAATTGTACAAAGAATGCACAATACGTCGGTTCACTATGTAATGAATACTTTTATGAAGTACACACACAACTGGTACAATTAAAATCTTTGATATTGAAGCAGAACTGACAACTTATTACGAAGCAATAAAACATGAAGTAATAAACATTTTTCTCCGAAATGAATTTGCGGGTATACATGATACCAGCCAATTTACAAGAAAGCTATCGATAATTTATCAATACAAACGCTAGCTAGCTCAGCACTACCTAATCATGCTAAGTTTATTAGTTTATTATCAGAGCTTCGTGGCAGCCTGGTACCATGAGAAGCTCACATCTGGGAAGTCAAGGTTCGACTCTCGCCAGAGGCAAAATTGACTTTCACGGAACCATGGAGTGCTTTCCATGGGAAAAGAAGCCTAAGCCTCATATTCTCGTGTGGGATGTTATTCGGCAAAGAGTTTTCTGCAGTAATCCATGAAGGAAAGAAAAGTTCTATTCTGTGAACAAACTTGGTAGAGAAATGTTCTTTATGTATACTTTATATAAGCTTGTTATTAGAGGTAATTTAAGATAATGTTAAGCATAGAAATCATTTATTGATAGGCAACTATTAGCTCTCATTGCTAGCTACAGTAAACTTGATAAACCCGCGATGCTCCAGCTCCGCAGGGACGTTTACACGTCAGAGCGCCATGGTCACCAAATCTCGTCAGAATGAACCATTCTGAATGCAGGATGATCCTACCTAACGCTCGCCATTCCACCGGAGAGCAGTCCTTTACAGCAACTTGTAGCTAACAACTCCTGAGGTTCTCTTCTGTGCCCAATGTCGACACTTCAGAAGGCTTCGCTGGAGGTCGGCCTCCGTCAGTCCTGCCTGTTAGGCCGTCGAGCCAGCGCTCCCTGGAGCTTCCTGGATGGTGACAGCAACAGTTGCTGGAGAAAAATATCGGAAAAAACTTATTTTAGATTAGCGAATTGCAGTTTCTTGAACAGCTCGAGTCTATTTTGTCTCAACGCGTCGTAAATGATAAGCACATTTCGATATCGTATTACGGCGATGGAACAAGACGTTTCTACACAGGCTTCAAGAGGAAATATGATCCACAAAAATGAAAAAGGGTTATGTACTTTCACTTATTCACATACGAATTTGAACCTACTCTATATAACTGAACATATTCCAGAGACATAATGAATTTCCCAGTTTTGCTCAAAAGCTAGTATGCTTTTTGTTGAAGGAGTCTTTCAAATGCCACATTTTTGAATCACACTTTGGTGTTTAATGTTTACCTTCGATGCTGCAAGGCATTTCAAAAGAACAGGGAAAAATCGTAAAAAAACACGTAAATAGAACAGCAAAAATCCTAAAGATTAAATTGTAGCGCATGTGTCTGCTCCCCATACACCCATACAACAGAGATGCATTAAAAATCTAGCTACGATATTAAACCCACAACAGTTTCGGGGAAGAACTGCTGACGCTGCGGTGATGAGCTGTCAACAGCGAGGCCCCACTTGAAGGTATGGTGACGAGGTCAGACAGCAGATGTCCACGTTCTTCTGGTGTCCATGAAAATGCTTAATCCCACGAGGATTAAGAGTCCACAACACAAAGACGAATAACAATTCACTTCGACGTTCTCTACCCTATCACGAGAAGGAGAGCAGAACGTCGGCTCCCGCTTCCTCAGGGTACAATGTAACCACGATGATGTTGAGGGCGGCAAGAAACTCTTCATGACTACAATAATCACACCGCGCTGAGATCTTGAAGAATAACGTCACGCGCACAAAAACTCACGAGCCGAAGGGCGTACAATATCTTGAGGACCACAAGGAGAAACAAAGGAAAAGTAATGCCTACTCCTCTCACAGAATATTTAAATAAACCCTTGAATTTTTACATCGTAAAATTTGAAGCCGAAGCTTACGCCCACACTGTGAACAGCTTTAAACGACAAGTGTCCAGTGAGAACTTAGACAGACACAATTGAGAAAGTGTACACCTCACTTAACATTGTATATTAATAATTGGTCTCATGTTAGCCCATTTTAGATCACTTAGTCTCGTTAAAGGCATCCCTCGCGATGCTGTAGTCATGATACCTTATTTCATTTCTGCGACTTAATAAGCGAGTCGAATACCCACGAGCAGCTGGCATTATAGATGAAATGGAGAAAAATGTTTTTCTCAACACGAGTATTTTGAATGAAGTTAAAATTTCAGTCAAATTATTGCTCAGCGCCCACCAAACCAACGACACACGCGGGCACGAAATGCTATTATCTTCTACAGTCGAAGAATCACATCATTTCACCACTTGGCCGTACAGAATTGACATAAAATCTTTACTCGTCAGCTTCAAGAGATTCTTCTATCCTTTACTCCTGCTACCGTCGTATCAGGACCGTATGATCCCGGACCTCAAGTAATAGGGGTACAGCCTTCTAGCGCTTGTGTTCAGTGGTTTGGATTGCGTCAAGCCACGCGTCTCGCGTTTTAGAGGTCGGTCAACAGTTCACATCACCACAGAGATAATTAAGATTACAAGGTTAGACATGTAATTAAAATAATAAACCGAGTACTAGTAATAACGGTAGTAGTACGCCACTCGTGCTTGGCGCCTCAGAATCTTTAATCTCGCTCCAAAAACCTAACTTTCGTTACAATGCTCAGAGGATGCAGAGGTTTTTCAGCTTTCTAATGGGGGAACGTTAAAGAAATTCAACACTTTCAATGCTTTTATTCTCTTCTGCAGGTCCTCAGCGAGCTCAGACACAGTACAAGAACTGTCCGGCACGATATCGTCTAGAGAACTGAGGAAATAAATCCTGTTAAGTTAGCAGATCCTTCCATAATGAGGATACATGCGCGATTCATACAGGGATGTTAACGAAGTACTGCATTACTTTTTTGTTCTGACCATTAATGTACCATCTCTTCATTCATCGACGAGCTATTTCGTAGCAACTACGCGGTGAGAAGTTTATTCTCATTCATTTAAGATAATTTACAAATCCTATGCTGATAATACGTTAAAAAATTCGGGAATCATCAGTAGTAATAGGAAATTCATTCAATACACAAATAACCGTTCTGAATAAAAAACTTAGCCAAACTCAGATTATGCTTTTATATTTTCAAGTAAATTACAGGACATTTGAGAATTCATTTTACATTCTGTTTTACTATCAATAAAGAACTTGCACTTCATCTTACACGAATAGAAACACGTTAAATTTGTCCTCTAGATTAACATTTCGACTCTCAGATTTCGATCCCAGGCAGATTAAAATTTCCCGAGATTCAGACAGTACGTTAATATTGTAGTAAGGGTTTTGGTGATTCTAAAGTGAGACTCGGTTTAAGATTAAAGTTCTTCTTTAGTTTCAGATTAATTTTGAGCTTACACTGTAAATTTGCCTCGCAGTTGAAGTCACAAGATTAGATGCGCTATCGGACAATGCACCGACGTATCCCCCAGCAAGGGCAGCAAACACGCAGGCGTCAACATGAGCTCCGTCGCGCGCATCGGGTCTAAGGCTCTCAAAATTTTTCTCCATTCAAGTTTTACACGGCCAAATGAACCGATAGTAAATTGTAACACGATCGCTTCAAACGACTCACGATCGGCTCTAAAAAAATGGTACTTTTTTTCTTGAAGAAAACAGCTGGAAGACCGGGGAGAAAAACTCCCATTATTTACATACATAGAATGGCATGTAAATAAAGAACGAGTACTTGTACATTTACACGTCATTTTGAACACGCTGGTAGGAAAGTGCTGCACACCAGAATACCTAATGTCTGAGAGCAACAATGCCTTTCGTAGCACAAGAAGTAAACATTTGTAGCGCGAAAGCAGAACAGTTTTTGGAGCAGCCAAAACGAACGCCTGATGAGACCAAGGCAACTTACACATCAGCGTCTGCAGGCAGGGACTTCAAGCCAACTATTAAAACGTTTAATGCATTACAGTCCAGGAGCTCTGTATGCTTCCCGCACTACAGGGTCAAGATGTACGTCTCTAACCAACAGGAAAATATGCAAAATTGACGCTCCGAGTTTCCTCCTGAACAGATGGATACTCATATTTTCCCCAACGGATCTATATCAAAATGAGTTAATTTCCGCTCAGTCCTACAACTATACATCACAATCCCCTTAAATTGATTAAAAAACTTGTCGGGAACGCTTTGAAGTAAAATAAATAGAATACAGTTACAGAACAGGAGAGACCAAGTTTTACGGTTATTAGGGCTAAGATATAATGACTGAATAATTCGAAGGTACATGTTAGTGCTACAGGCCATGCAAAATGAAACTGGATTCTATCACGTCTTATGAGCAGCTAGACTCCAATTTTATCCCATGATCAATGTCACACTTAAACAACCTGCTCATTGAGAGGACTCGCCATATTTTCATGTGGCGCACGAATGAATAAGATTATTTTTCTAATTTTGAACGAACGTTGGCTCGGCTGCTCATTATAGGAGCGCTATGACAGGACAATTCCTACATAATAATGATAACTATGATAATAATACGAACACAATATACTGTATATTGGACAAACACTGCCTAGTGTGAGAATCCGACTCCACATGGCACGATACGTACTTATCAACGAGTATTAACGGCGAAAATTCGTTATAAATTCCAAAAGTTGAACCAAGGTTTCATAGATGACGGTAGAAATTTTGCGAAATTTAAAACTAGGCCAGGGAAGGATGACGCAAGTCACGTGAAAACTTATGTATGCATTAATATAATACAAGAAGATATGGACTTATTAATTAGCAGTACTATTAACACCCGACACAATAGAATCCAAGTGCTTTAACTACAACGGAAATACACTCGTCTCTACTGCATTCTCCAGAAACGTAACTGATTAACGCTACAGAGGAACAAACGTTAATGAAAACTGGTAAGTAATTACACAAACACTGGACTGGATTTTTGGATTGTTTTAACTCTTTCTAGCACTGTGCTGCAATCAGCCAACAATCCATAAAGACATCTATGTCTTACTAAGGACTGAACAGATTGTGCAAAAATTATTTTAAACGGGAATGAAACTAACGATATTTGAAAACGAACATTTCTACTCGAATTCATTTTTTCACAAGACAGACATATATGATCCTAGTACACTGAAGGACTCGTATTTATACTACAGTATTTTTTTATTTTTTAACCTTGAATAGGGAATGCGTGTCCCGTAGAGTTCCAGAGTCGAACAGAGCGGCCGTGACAAATGAACGACTTTTGAACTAAATCTGCACCTTCGAGCTCCACTACGGCGCACACTCTACGCACGCGATGCTGTCCATCCAGCCACTTGTCCAGCAATCACTCAAGTGCAAATTCTCAAAGAGAAGGTTTATAATCTAAATCCCAAATTCATTCATAAATAATCATGTTTTTTCCAACGCATCGAATTCATGAATTTCATTTTCTGCAGGTTTTTATGTGTACAACTTGAAGCCTCCTAGGAAGAGTGGAACCGGCTACACTCTTTCAGCTCAAGCTCCAAGTATCTTCAATTTCATTTGCTATTTTAGACGTGAATGAATAAATAAATAACGAGGTATAAAAATAAATTACTACAAAATTTATACACACACTGAAATATAAGTCACCCACTAACAATATGATACATGGGATGTACAAATACGTATCATAAAATGATGAAAGTAACGTCATACACTATTTAGTAGGAGAATGTTGCAGACAATCAGTGCTGGTCAGCATGAGCAATTCCCATAGCACTTTCTGGAGGAATACCAGGAATGCCAGCCTCGGGAATGGCCTGAGCGACCAAGCTTGCAGGTACGGAAGATAAACCAATGAGATGATCGTCAGGAGCTCTTAGTGAATCCTGGCAAGCTCCAGGGAATGTTTCGTCCACAGGGTTTCCTGAAAGTGCAATAAATTGCTCACTCCGAGGAGCGAAGCTAGTCGAGGTACCACCATCAGTTATTGTCGTGCTAATTACCTCACCAGCTGTGGAATTGTTACGATCAGAGGAAGAAGTGCTACAAACTGAAGCCTTTGTATTGTCAACACATTTAGAATCGGTTTCCGTCGCTGCACCACTACTGCTGCTGACACTAGAACCTCCCATGGTAAGCTCAGGAGTCAATTCAGCACACCCAGGGTCTTCAGCAGTGGCGCTGCAAAAGGACGCGTCATGAGGAGCAAAATTATGAGAGTTGCCAGAAAGTACAGAAGATTTATCATCCAAAATGACCGTAGTTCGGGCGTTCTGAGTCTCACTGTATTGAGTTACAAAAGTATCTAAAGGATCAAGCTCACTGAAACGTTCGGGTACTTTGCTGTTGGCTGCAGCTTTCGAGTGGTTCGCCTCAGCACAGCTGCTGAAGGGACTATCCTTACATTCACTTTCACTACATCTATCAGGCCCTGCACTTTGTTTAGCGCCGAGCTTGGCCTCGTGCAATGGAGCAGGTACGGTAAGATTCACGTCTTTGACAGAGTTGGCCTCGGGAAATCGAGATTCATCAGTTGTTTGACTAGGACTGCAGTCAACTTCCTTGCCCTGGGCCTTAGGTCGACAAGGAACTTCAGGAGAAATTCCAGTCTCTGTCGGACAGGTGCAAGGGAGGACGGCAGAAGGCGGTGCATCACATGGTTGAGCGGGAGAGGAGCCGTTAATTAAAGTTGTGATTCGGGACTCGAACAACTCTTTCCACCTTCGATGCTCCTCCTGGTAGGGCTTGAGGGGGACCACAAAAACAGCGATGTCGTCGATGGTGGCGTGCTTGTTGTCGCTGGTGCGCCAGTTGCGCTCTGTCAGCTTCCCCCTGGCTCCCATCACCAGGTCTTGAGCGGCACTCATGTACCTGCAAGCAGGAAACCTCTCAATAGCTTTGGTTTTCGAAGTTAGATTGTAAAATAGAACGCGCATTGAGTTTTAACATTTTTTTTGATGAGGGGTCCCGTATATACAGGGTACCGTGTAGGGATGTTTTGAATATTGCTCACGCTGAAATATTTACTTTTCTTCAGTGTAACCAAGTTCAAGTAAATTCAAAATAGACATTAAAGGCATAATCGACGTCACTTACGCCAGGTACCAATTAAAAATAATTTAAGTGAACGTAAAAGACAAACTGGAGCAATGATATAAGAAAAGAAGAAACAATATTCAGAGAAAAGAATACAAGATCATATTATGAGATCATAGAAAAGTAATTTTTTTTCCAAACTTAGACTTATGAATTGGTCACACATTAGATGAAAGTAACTTCATAAAACAGGGCTTTAAAAAAGGCATCAAAGGAGGAGACACGTTACCGGTATAATAGATATTAAATATTAACGTGAGCGTGCAGTTGCTCATAGAGGGGTGTGGACAAAGTGAATGAGGACCTGAATACTAAAACTAAAGTGGGTAAAATTATCTTGAAAGAATTAGATAAAAGTATATAGTTTATGAGCAGTTCAATGCTCATCTTCAGTATCTGAAATAAATGAGCCTGAATATTCAAGTCCATACTGCATTGTAAAAGAGTGAGCTACATCTCCACATGATAATAATGCATATCTACATGTTAAATTTTACATGCACTACTGTGGACCTGGTAGGGTAAATTAAGCGTTCTCTGTGATACTAAGATTTCTTTTAAAATGCATAGACTGGTGTTATGTATTTTAAAGCATTGGCACTAAAACATACAAAGAAAGGACTGTACAACAGATTGGCGGAAGGGCAGAGTGCGTAAGTAGAAGCAGTGCCCTGACGTAGGAAATACAAACTATGACGGAGTTACTTGGTATCACAGAGAGGGCTTAATCTACCCTACAGCCTCTAGCTGCACACATCAAGTACTACAAAGACACCTCTGACGAGGCTCCATTTCTGCTCGGTATTATTATGCATTTACATTGCCTTAGCTAGAGAAGGGACTCTCCTGCAACACAAGGCAAGGGAATGTTGTGCGTCCGGCATCACGCTAATTGAACACACTGGTCATCAAAATCAATCATTCCAACATTTAGATACTCCAAGTTAGGCATCAACAACATTGTCAAGTTTCCAATGAATTGAGAAAAATATTTCTATGTTATAACTCAAAGCATTAAAAAGATTTGGATGTGGGAGAGAACAACTGCATCATTTAGGGTATGGGAAAACTGAACTAGTGGAAGTTGCTGGATTCCACTCGAGCAAATTGAATTAAAATGTGTTAGTATGGAGTAGTTAAACACCGGTTTGAAATATTTATTTGAATAACCAGAATAGATTTAAATCATCGCTTACTCCATCAGTATGGAAGAGGGCACAAAAATTTACACACTCGACAGTAATTGTGAAGATTACAATGGAAATAACGCTCCCATTCGGAGGCATACCTGTACTTGTGGCGACTGGGATCGCTGCTGGGGAAGTGGAGGAGAGACCGCGACATGGACTGCAGCAGAGTGGACACGGCCTTCTCATTGGTGACAATGTCCCATAAGCCATCAGTGGCCAGAATGAGCACGTCTGTGTCACACAATTCCTCTGTTTCCAAGTTGAGGATGCGCACCTCAGGTTCACACGACAAGAAAGGCTTGATGTGGACATTCGTCAGCTGAGCTTTGAGATCGTGGTCACCAAAGCCTCTGGTCACTCCAATGGTAGCCATGACTCGGCTTCTCTTACCAGAGCCACACACCAGAGGTACCTTCAAGTCTTCCTCTGTGATCTTCTTGTAGACCCAACCTCTGGCCATGTAAGGATGCCTGCACAGCAGCGACACACCAAGCTCTCGTCTCAAAGGACGACGTACAAACTCCACAGGAGTGTATTCACCTCCGAGTAAATCAGGACGCTGGGCACCTTGCTTCCTGATACGGTAATTTTCAGTTTCTGGGGTAAAATCATAGCTCATGCTGTGAGGAAGGCCATGAAGACAGGCTGTAGCTCTAGAATCTCCAGCATTGGCAACGTATAATTTGCCCATGATGAAGAGGGCAATGCAGGCAGTGCAGCCACCACCAACTCCAACTCTGTGTCTGTCTTGCTCAATTTTCTTGTCCATGAGGTGAAAAGCTTGCTCAAGCGCGCCCACCACCACGCTGCTTACGTCAACAGACACCAGTTGCTGCCAAGCAGGGACCTCTCGCTTCACCAGATCAGGGATGATAAACTCGGAGATTTTTGTTAAGCTTGTATGAAGAATGTGATGAAGATGTTGCGATGCATACACAGCCGCTCCCCACCCTGCATGGCCATCGAACACAGCAAAATAATAGTAAGGCACCGACACACCAAGCCTTCCTCTTCCCTCGTCTACAAATAATTTATCGTCAGGTACAGAAGGACAAAAATGAGGTGTACCCGAGGGAGAAGCATCACTCGCACAGGCGTTTGAGTTCAAGGCTGGAGTATTAGTTGATTCAGCATCAAATATGCAATTAGAATTTGCAGCTTTAGGAAAATTATTATCTGCAGCAGCTTCAGCAAAAGGGTTTTCAAGTGAAAAATGATTTGCATCCGAATCGTTGATTATATTGTCTTCAAGATTCACAGAATTTACAGCTACTTCAGAAGTGAGAGGGTCAAACTTGTCCTCAGAATTAGGAGGACTTTGTAATGATTCAGTAAAGCTGTTGTTTCTTCTACCAGACGCTTCAAAAGATTCTTTTGATTTGGTTTGATGCTCATCCTCTATGTCGCATGCACCAATGCACCCATTGATCATGCCTTCTGTAGCAATAACAGATGCATCGCACAAGTCTTGATCAACACAAGAGACAGGACTCGGAGTGGAGTCACTAGCAGGAGAAGCAGCGGGCACATCTGGAGGGCTTGAGTGAACAACTCCCACGGTGCCAGTAGTAGATACGCTGGAAGAGGAGCTGGGGGGCTTGCAAACTAGAGATCTGGTGAGATAGCCAACGTAGACACAACCCTGATCTTCATTGTGCCGAGATTTGCCAGCATTCACGGCTCTGTAAAATGCAAATTGAATTAGACTATGACAGTCAAATAAAAGAAGTGAATCAAATGCATAAATTGTGAATTGGAGGGTATCGGCGTAGTAGGCTATGTTCTGCGCTGACGTGGGAAACAGAGCGGTCGCAGTTGCTACACTCTCTCAGGCATTAGAGGTCAGGCATTTACGATGCAGTTAGGTCAGCCCAAAGCCGTGACGAAAGCGCTCTCGAGGACACCACCAAAAACCAGTCATAAAAGTCAACGATTCATTTATGACGCTGAGAAACGCGCTCGCCTCTCATATGAAGATGGCCATGTGGTTTCCCGAAGCTTGGACAGCCCCTCCATCAATATTCCCTACGAAAAAACGTCTAGGTCTATTTTACAACCGCCGCTCGCTAGCGTGGGAAGTACCGACGACCCACGACTCTCCCCATGAAAAACGTTGAAAGATAAGGGCAACGTCACACTTATCTTCTGGAACCTTCCCGGGGTAATGACAGCGTGGCAATCAGGGCGTTTAAAAGGACCCAAGCTAAATGAACGAGATAACAAGTACGGACGACGTCAGGAGAACGATGCGTGACCGCGTAGAGACCTCGATTGTCGGTAACCTTACTGGAGAAGAAGGGCGGACGACGTCGGGAAAGAGTCATACTTATTCGAGTCGGAGGGAGCTGAAAGGAGAGTTTGGTTGTATTCTCGTTTGCACCACCATTTGAGTAAAATCGTCGATTTATTACGAAATCCTGATCCCTCCAGGATTGAGGGCTGTATTCAGCTCACCTAGAGCTACTACGTCGTTTGCATGAAGCGCCGGTGCACGGGACATTGTTTTGGGCATTCCAGTCGTAGACAAAAGGGTTAAATCTTTGTGTCTGGTGTGAAACTCCTGAAGCTATTGAAAACCACTGTCTTAATTTAAATCTCAATCTATTTGTAAATCTTGAGGTTGCTTTGTTCAATTCCCACTCACAGCATATAGAAACGCATGCCTAGACCACTCGGACACGCGCTACCATAAATGTTGGAAACCAGTACCTTGAAATGAATCTATACTGACTCGGGGAAAAACGTCAGTATCACGAGATTTGAACCTGTGGCGTCATTGCCGTGGCAAGCACGTTAAGAGCCGGGGCCTCTCGCCATTTGTCCACTCCGTCATGAGGTCTAGAAAGTATATTTCATGGTGTGAAGGTAAAACTTCATTCTTTGGTGACATGAGCATCAGCAACAAGAAATTAAATTACACTCACAAACATGACAGTCCAATTTAATTGTGCCTCTACCTTTACAGTTGAAAAAATGGCCAACTACAGGGTGAACAAAAAGTCCTCAGATTAATTTTCAGTTGTACATAATAATGATTCTGAACTGTTTCTTTAATAGTTTGTGACATTTATAATGTTAAGTGATTAATCACCTATCATATATTTTCAGGCTTATTCTCAAAATTTAGAATCTGTATTCCAAAATGAAAAATAGAGAAGCAATCATAGAACTTCAACGTGTAGGCAAGACCAATTCTAAGATCATTTAATTACTTTTGAGTATACAAATCAACTGTTTATCATGTTGTGAAGAGATTCCAAGAGTTTGGCTCTGCTGAGCGCACAAAGTGGTCGCCTAAGATCCGTTCGCAAAACGAAAGTGATTAAGGCAGTCCGCGAGAGGGTAAGGAAGAACCCAAAGAAATCAATTCAACATATGGCAAAAGGTATACATATAACACTTCAGAGAGAAATATTATCACAGGTGAACTTGGTCTGCCTCCTTTCAAAATGAGAAATAACAAACACCTCACAGATCTCTAGAAACAGAAAAGGCTTGACAGGACAAAATATCTTCTCAACAAGCTGAAGGATGACATGCTAGCTGAAGAGATAATTTTTTTTGACAAAAAATTCTTCACAGTTACAGTGAAATTCAATTTTCATAATGATGGAGTGTTGGCTAAGAGCTCAAGTGTCATTCCAGATTCTGTAAGAACTGCTTATATTGCCACCAAAAACCTGTTTCTGTGATAGTATGGGCCACAATATCAAAAACATGGAAATCTCCTCTCATTTTCATTAAAGATGGTGAAAAGATCAAGTATAAGTGCTATGTTTAAGATATTTTACTCAGGCACTCTGTTATAGGAAAAAGCACTTCAAAGATGAGATTTCCACATTTCAACAGAATGGAGCACCTTTTCACACCTCAAACCAAGCTCAAGAATGGTGTCATTTCCCAAAGTTTTGGAGGAGGACAATGTGGCCTTCATCCTTCCCTGACTTTAATCCTATGGACTTTTATGCTTGGTCAGTGCTGGAAACCAAGGCTTGTGCCATTTCACACCCCAATGATGACTCTTTCAAGCAGTCACTTCAGAGGTAACAGGCCAAAATAAATCAAAAAACACTCCATGCCTCTGTTGAAGGTCTCCAGCAAAGACAATGATGTTGTACAGGTTAAGGGCAACCCTATTAAAAACTGATTTATGAAATTAAATTTTGATACCATAGTACATACTCATTTCAATTTTTGTTTGATTGAATGAACTTCCCTTATAATAATTAGCATTTCATTTGGTCAAAGGACTTTCTGCTCACCCTGTATATCCTTGAAACTCATCAGTTCTACAAGTACAGAAAAAATACTGAGAGCACTTTATTCTGGTCAGAAATAGACTTCTATATACATGAGGACTCAAAGATCAATTAGATCAGTTCAAATCAACAACAGTTTTACAATTATAAAAAGTTTACAAAAACCAGACTCTTTACAAATGGGTGCATAGAATATACACTTTCCTTTAGCATACACAAATACAGAAAATTTGTGCACAATGGCATAACTACAGACATTTCCCAAAGCTTGTCAAGCATTAAGTATTTTTAAAATGTAACATCCAAAACAAATACTTACAAAAATAAGAATTTATCTTCCTCAATATCAAGAAAATAAACCTATTCATTTGAAATCTCAAAAAAGGGGAAAAAGGATACTAAAAAAGTACTTACTTTCTATTAACTATCAGTATTTGTAATAGATATTGATATATATCAAACAGAAAAATATTGCTTTTCTGCTATTTTTTTGTAATTGAAGTATTGTGAGAAATTCATAGGAAACAGGAAAGCATTCCACATAAACTATCAAGAATGTGTTCTACTACATAAACTATCATGAATGTGTTCTAAAAATATTCAAGCACCACTCATATTACTGCGTGTAACAAAGCTTAAAAATAGGGAAATATTTCAACATGCTCAATTTAGACAATTCAAGCACCACTGCATAAGAACAATACAGAAAAAATCCGAGATGACTCACTCGGCATAGCCGGTATCCCAGGGTAGGAATGAGCGAGGGCAGATGATGGGCCTCATAGCATGGTCAGCTGTGACGGACACCTCATCTGCAGAGCTCAGCTGCAGGAATGCTGGCCGACAGTAGGTCAGGTGCTGCAATGCAAATGATGTGTAAACAAATAGCACAAATGTGTAAATGTATCACACAAATAATGAGTAAATCACAAATCATGAATAAAGCCGGATTACAATATCAGAAAGCATAACCTTGTAATGCTCAAAACACTCATACATATAAATAAGATTTTTACAAGAAAAATAATAAAATGACCAAAAGTTTAATTTTTGGTGTTTCTTAGCAGAACTTCTTAGATAATATTATACTGTCATGTATCACTATTCAGGACAACCAAAGTACTGTGGGACAAGTAGCCTACACTGCATAATGAGGATTGAAGCAGCTAATTTATATGGAATTTCCTAAATCTAAAATTTGGGCAATATAATTAAATATTTCTGTATCATACTTGGTTTAGTATATATTCAAATAAATTCATTGAGATATTAAAACAAATCTACAAAACTGCTATATTTTAGAAAATTTCAGAGAGTTAAGCTTGAAGGTGACTGAAGAAAGAATGGATAATTAGAAGTTTCTCCATTATTAGTCTTCAAGTTTTTTCTTAGTTAGTTTTCAGTTCTTCCTATTGATAGTTAAGTAGTTCATTCTATTTATTGAAATTCATGGCAAACTGTGATAGATCTAACACTGCCCTGTATCTCAGATACAAAAGTTTACTTATGCTACATTTTGTACAAATATTTACAAGGAGATGTTTCTTAACACGTTGGCTGCGATGATATTATTTTCCCAGGGGCAAAACAACCCACATGTGGCTCGTCTTGCAGTCAATGTGTTAAATGGTAGCTATTTATGCACATTGTTATTTACAGAATAAACATAAGTAAATTATACACTATATCACTATATCATTACATCATACATATATCATTACGACCCTGTGGTAGCTATGCAGCTGTTGCTCTGGGTTTTTGATTTTCTCGAAATACCACCTCCATTTGAAAGAG
>VOMN01059283.1:0-23879 GCA_014899125.1 Orchestia grillus | reverse complement strand
TTGCTATATTCACTACAGGGACACCATTTGCTAGGCCTTGGACAAGCAGCAACTTCTCCTCAGCCGTCAAACATAATTTTTGGTTGTATTTTCAAGCGTGCAATAAAGCGTGACACATTATGGAACGAAACATAACCCATCAATTATTTTAACTTTACATCTACTGCATCAATCGTCTTGAAAATTTGTAGAAATTCTTCTTTCAATAAGAACCTTCTTTGCATTGGTCACTCGATGCTGTATCTTATGCTGAAAATAACCTGAAAACCCGAACTTTCAATGAAGCGTGAGACGCATTTCATATGATCAAGTAAGATGACTTTTAGTGCTTCTCTTGTCATGCAAATACTTCTATCCGGAACGCATAATTTTCGGACAGCTTAAATCGTCCATATTTTTGAACTCCACTGTAATACGTACGAATATGTTCTGTTCGGTGGTTGCACATGAGTAAAATTCATTCTTACTTTCATTCCTGTTGCACATAAAATTAGACGTTGTAGAGTGTTCTGTACATCATAACCCCATTGTGAATGATAATGAATTTATCATCCCTGGACACACCCTTGTGATATATTCACTCAAAAACCGGTGAGTGGCAGCCAACTTGGTTCCTCCCCAACGCACCCACGTCCCACGGACTAAACTTGGATCCTCCCCAACACACTCACGTCCCACGGACTAAACTTGGTTCCTCCCCAACACACCCACGTCCCACGGACTAAACTTGGATCTTCCCCAACGCACCCACGTCCCACGGACTAAAAACTATTCCTCTTTGTTGGTGCGCAATACCTCGAGCTGCTGCGGCCCCCGAAAGCGCTGTCGCGAAAATATCCCTCTTCCCTGCAGCCTCGGCATCTATTGGTCGGCGTGATCGGGCGGAGATAGCTCTCCAAATCTGTCCGGAATGAGACAAGTTAGTCAGCGATCTGGTCTGAATTACAGGGGCTTTGTCAAGGCAGCCTGTGTGGCCCAGTGGCTATTGGCACGAGCAATGGACATGCCGCCAGTCTTCCTAATAAATGACTCTTATATTTACTCTCAGCAGCCCCAGCGGCATGCAGGCCGTCCTGCAGCGTGTGTGTTGCAGTTGCAGAATAGCACTCCACCTGTACATCTACTGTAGATGTTGTCGATTTCTGGAAGGGAATGTATTGAGACATTTGCGCATTAGAAATCGCTCATGTCAATGCAACGATTTGTGGATGAAACTTATTTTATTGCATAATTTTGCAAGCAACTATTAATTTGATTATGTTTTGATAAGTACAACAAACGCGACGTACTTGGTAGTAAAGCGTATTCTGTGCTAATCACTTGGCAAACATTTCAATAGTTTTCAAGGTGAAAGAAAACATGAATATTCCAACTATCAACAGAACTTATATATTAAAACTATCTTTGCTAAAGGCAAAGTTTTACTACTCTCAATCTGTGGAACTTAAATTTCGCAGAGCAATCCAATCTTTTCTTCAAGATGAACTATGTTTTTTATTTCATTTACCTTCAGAGCGGCATTTTGCACCTCTCGGACAACGTGCCGAGTAAACACGTCCGTGCCATCAGGCAAGTCAAATGCTTCCGTTCAGCATCAGGACCTTAATATTCAGAACTCGACACCGAAAATGATTACCTAACTATCATGAGGTACCGATCTTTTATGCTCTTTCATATTCATATAATAATTGTACAATCATTACGGTCCTTGTGTATGCAAATTATCCTGTGTACTCAACATTTCTATTGAGTTTAACCAGCAGTCGGTAAAATATGCACATTTAGCAGCTCATTCCTAGTCAGTACGACTGTTCCACGGTGGTTAAATAATTTGCTCCTAGATAAGTTCATAAAAATGAATGGTTAGGTAAGAGATTTTTAAACGAAACGCCGTCGAGCTTGTTTTCATCAGCCATAGAGTGTAACGCTGTTGAAGTTGTCAGGCGAAAAAGGGAAACTCACGAGAAGTATGAGGGAAATGAGCTCACTGCACTGCTGCGTGCGTGGGCATTGTACGGCGGCCTCCTAATGACAAGTTTCACTCAAAACAACTCAATCGATCTCTGTCCAGCGACCACCAAAAGTGAACATTGTGCCGTAAGAAATTGCTCGGGACCGTCCAGACTTTTCTACCAGCGGTGACTCGGGAGACTTTTGGACCGAGCGAGAAACCTGAAATATTTCTGAGGATTTTGCCGGCTTAATGAGATGAAACCAGTGTCTTTAATGCCCAAATGAAATATAAAGGAAGCTCGTACATCAAACTTGTAGGCACATTCATGTGAGAAAAACTGGCCAAGGGTTTTTGCGTACTTTGAAAGATGAACTGCATTTCATTTTATCTGTTTTATCAGTGCAGCAGATCAAACATATCTACATATATTCGATGCAATTGTCTAAAAAGAGATCCTCCATTTGGCAAAAAAAAAGAACCATCTCTTCATGTTCTATGCAGGATGTATTCGTATGAATTTCATTTTATGTATGAGTGAAGACAGATACAACTTCAAAGGACTTTGAACTCGACTGCAGAGATATGACAAAAACCAGCAAGAACTGTTGTACTTGAATGTATTTTCTAATTTTTAGACCTTGAAGCACCGTCCTGCTTTTCTTAGCTCTTGTGCGAGGTCTTTAAAGACTTAGAACGAGTAGGAGCATGCGCTAAAAGACACTTCCTGTGAGTGTTCCAGCTGACACTGGAGTCAGAATTACCTTTACTGCCACAAGCGAGGCATACATCTTGAGTGAGGAAAAGTGGCAAGTCCGCCCCGCAGATTTATTCGAGTCTAGGAAGTCTTGAAGGAGACGTATGATGCTGCGCAGGAAACGCCTATGCTAATGTGCGTACATCATGGCTCGTTAGGACACAGTCAAGTTTGGAGTACGAACTTGACCGTCTGACATAACAAATGCGCGTGCTCTATAGTGAGCCATTCTACCGTGAAAATTAAGTACTTCCCATGCAGCTTTTTTTTGTTCTTACGGTTTTACATCGTAATCATTCATTTTCATTCCATAATGTTCTTTTCTATTTATTTATACATCATATTTGATATAATTTTTGACCTTAATGCCCTCTGCCCACGCTGTGCGTAACTCGCGAGGGAAGACACGGTGCAGGACCGGCATCTCGGTTTGCACTACGCTGCTCGCACAGCATTTAATAGAAAATTCAAAGCTCGTAAAGGCTAATGTCACGGCTGCAAAAAAAAAAGCTTTTCATATGTGTTCTCCATTCAATTATGATTTCAACAGACATACGGTAACTCTCCCATTGTACTTATTCTTCTCTTTATAGCCACATATCTGCCACGCCCTGACCTCTATAAAGGATGCACAATAAATGTGTCGTATTCATACCTGTTGCAAGTGAAAATTAGACCCAATAGGATCATATAATACAGTGGATATGTATAAAAATTGTTGCGACTCATTTACGGAGTTATTGGAGTTTACCATACTTATATGATTCTGGATTGATATTCGTTTTTTACAACCTAATGACCATGTTAACTAAAAAACATATTACAACTAACTAGCATACGACATACTCGTACGCTGAGCATTTATTTCTTAAGATAAAAAACATGAAATTACGTTCGATTCAATAAGAAATTGTGCATTAAAGTCGGGAATTCTAATAGTACGCGTGTTATTTCCAATGGTGCGTTGATCAAGATGTAATGTTTGAACGCTGCTTCTGGAGGTAAGCCAAACATTTTGCTAATTTAAAAAAATTCTTAAACATAATTAAGTGTAAACAAACGAAGTTGAAGGACGCTGTTCTGAAAGAGAGTGCTGCTTCTTAAATGCAAATTCCCAGATTTTATCCTCACTGCAATGAAGCGAGAGCAGAACGTCAGTCATGATTTCCCAGTACCGTTTGAGGTGCAGTGCCGCACTCACTTGGGTCGCTATCTGAAATAAAATGCTTGCACTCCATAAATTTTCAAAGAGTTCTCAATATGATCGAGCGCCTCACTACACACCCTCAATCCTCCCCTAAAATTAAAAGGTACGACCAAGCCCGCTGCCCCATTGTCTTCCCTGCAACTCGCGAAACAAAGAGTAGAGCAGCCGTGTTTAATTTACGTTTCTTTTCGATCTCCGTACCGCCTCTAATCCTTTCATCAGCGACTGAGCGGAATTGCAATTTTCGTCTGCCTTCCGTCCGTTTCTCTCGCGTCCTGTTGAGAATTTTTCCTTCTGCTCTCCCTAGCACATTCATCTTAATTCGGAGCCCATTAAATCTTTTGCAGTGCACTCGGATTTCGAGGGCCGTGGCAGCCGTGTTCTCTAATACTGCTGATACCCGTCATTTCACGCCGCCGCGCTGCTCCAACCTCTCATGCATCACAGGCGCGCGTGTGCGAAGCAGCCTCTGATAAATTAACGAATTATTGCCCTCGCTTGTCCTCCTGCATCTGCTTAAAGCAACACAGCTCGGCCACTCGCGCTTCGGCTAATGAACTTCGATCTCTTCCTCACTGCCGCATCAAACCTTTCGGAGCACTAGCTCTTAACCTGTGATCTTTGGAACCTTAAGGGTTATGAATTAGTTACAATTTGGGGCTCAGAAAAAGTTCAGTGTAGAGCACAAGAATTTTTCACTGAAAGATTCAGTACGCTGTGCTAAAATGATCCGAAAACCAGTTTCCGTGGATTCGATTGGCTGTTTCAAGGAAGCTCAAAAAATCGTTTTCAAATGAAACAAAAAAATTCAAGAAGACTCTAACTAAAGCTCATGGCAACATCATAGTAAGTCCCTGTACACACACCTCTGACGTTGATCTAAAAGCAGTTCAAAATGGCCTTCAGCATTGTCTTAGAGTTCGAAGCCCACTATGATTTTAAGGCAGGGGACGTGCATCAGGTCCTGAAATCGACTGTTGCTTCCACGCTCTTAAATTATAGCGTTCGTCCGACCCAAGACATGAGAAATCTGGAAACATTTTCCTTTTTTGCTGGGCTTTTGGATTATCACTTCTTGTAGATGGTATAATTAGATACTTAAATTGCTAAAATGAAACGATCGATATTAGCTATAGAAAATTCTGATAATGCTTGAAGTTATTCCACATTATGTATCAAAACCGATCATGTATTTTAAAATGAGGAAAAATTGTTGTTGATATTTCTTAGTTTAATTTTTTATGGTCACAGCAAACTTTTTTTGGGATGCCTTACCCAAGCTAATGTGCGTGCGGATTGTGAGCACCCGTCGCTAGCAGGAATAGTCTTGCTCTCAAGGTGGGAACGTTAGCGTAAAATCTAACCCTCTTCAAAACATATCGCGAGCCATCGCTGGGGCCTAATACCGCCATCAGTTCCCTCTTAAAGCCTGGCAAGAAGCGCCTCCAGCAGCCACGGAATGGCAACATTACTATTGTCGTTGTCTGAATCCTTCCCTAACTCCCTCCTGGAGAATTATAGTCTCCATAAAGAGATTCCAGTCTGTGGGAATTGAACACATGCGAGGCATTTCATTCCATCTTGAAGCGTTCTCAAACCGATGTTAGCAAATTCTTATGTATGGATTTTTAGACCGAGTCCCCAATGCGAAGACTTCATTTCCCTCAAAGGAACTTCGTGCCAAAATGTGTGGCGCTGCGTGACGGTCAAGCAGTTTCTTGAACACGTTAAAATGGAATGTTCCTCGGAAACGGATGTACTCGTACATTATAAAAGCCCTTGAAATGTAAGAAAATCTTTTTTCACTCCATTTTTGCATCCAATAATTTCGATTAAAGTCACCTGGTGTTGTTAAAAATTACATGTGAATTTCATTCATTTTGATTCTCAACTTTAATAAGAAACTTTCACAAAGTATTTGCACTGCATTCAAGGCTGTTGAAACATACGCCGAAGAAAGTGAAGAACGATTAAAAGCAAGGAGAAGAATAAAAATACGAGACTACAAAATCTGAAGTAAATTATTCTAATCTATTTTGTCACATCAGAAAAAAAAATATTCAAATGCTCTAGTTATTCTGATTGTTTAAAGTTTTTCATACAAACCAATTATGATGAATTTTTTTCATTTTGAAAACATTATTTTACTTAAAGGGAGGGACTCCCCACAAACGACAGTTTATTACTAACAAAATGGATCAGGCGTCATGAAAGTTGAACTCTTCGAACATAGTGCCGTGAGCACACAGTGCTGAGTGCTCTGAACAACTTGCTCGCAATTAGGACGTAACTTTGTGCCTGAGGTGAATTGTCATGCTCATGAAATTAAGCTGCTCTTCGAAAGTTACTACAACTATCTATTTATAAATTAGAATGAAAAGTTAGCGAACTAAGGGTTTTTACTTCAATAGTGAGTGAAAGCGGTTATTATCTTACTTGATATCCAAACGGCTAAAATTTGAACTTTTGCTTCATACCCGCAAGCTTCAAGTTGCCTGTCCAAAAAAAGTAAAGTTTTCCTATTATCATAGCAAATAATAAATAAGATGTGTAACCAACGGACTATGACTGGTGAGAGGCCTAGTATGTAAGTGCTTTCTTCCAAACTGGAGATGTATTTTAGGATTGCAACCACGGTGAAAGAGTCTTTTTGTCGTCTGTTCAAAAGTCACATTGAGGTGCCCTTCACACGATCAGTCAATCTCTGAAAACAGTATTGACGGGCACCCAAATATGGGCATCGAATGCTAACTTTACATTCTGTTCTAAAGTCAGGTCAGATGTCAAGGAACTTCACAGTCCTTTGACTTCCTACCTGACTCCGGAATTGAGGACAAAGATAGCATTCGATGTCCTTATTTGGGTGTCTTGGGACACTGTGCCATATTTGGGACATTGACTGATCGTGTATAGGGGCCCAGAGGCTGTACAGTTACCAAGATATTCTCTTCAGGTCGCATAGAGCAGTTGAGGTGCTTCAGAAATTTTTATTCATTTTGCATATGTTGCCCCGAGGGCATAAATGAGAAATTAGAAACAATGTGCTTTTTAGAATTTTTTACCGCACTAAAACATGAATTGGCATAAACATAGGGTAGAAAATTATTTTTGAACCTGTCATTTGTACATCTCTTCATATAACTGGCCGTAAAATAATTCACGATGATGTTTAATTTTAAAATTTATATTTTTTAAATAGCAACTTTAATGTCCCCACAATTTTTAGAAATTGTATTTAAATCCCAATGAAAATCTTCCCTCAATCTGCTCACATTTAATTTTTTAATCCCACAAACTTTTTTAATTTTGCAAGCATCTCTCTCTCGCCTGTTTTTTTATTTGGGTGCCATCCTAACTGCGAGGCTTCCACGAGTTCAACAAAGGAAACTCCATTCTTGTAATAGTTTTTTCTTCTTCTGCTTTGCATCAAACCTTAAAAACGGTTTTTTCTGTCTCTCACTTTCTACTAAAATTATAAAGGTCACTAGCATCCATGTTGATATTTATATTTATTTGGTCAACTAAGTTTCGATATCACAGTACGTCTATTAACATTACGCTCTCTATTAAACATTATAAGAACTCAACATTACCCCAAGTTAAAAATCGTCCATGAAATTTGTGTCACTCGTTAACTTGAATTCAGCCCAATTTCCATTCAAATTGTACTCGACGTCTATTAAACTCAAGTGCAATTTTACTTAGAAGCAAGGCAGACAAACCCAGAACACGATGAGACTCGTAAGTCCTCACTGAACTCGCTCCAAGTTTGCCCACTTTCAGCGTCCGGGAAGTTATTAAAGCACGTGAGTAGCTGGTATTAAAGTGCCAGCCACCTCTGATAATTACCCCAAGTTTGGGTCATGATTTCATTACTTTATAAGGCGTGATATGAGGTCGCGCCGGTGCAGGTGCGGGCAGTTTGGCTAGCGCAGACCGTGCACAGATGTCGTACGTCACCGACGACTTCAATTAAAAAATATTCACCCTGGAATCCAGCTTACTCCTATCAAGGGTGAGTTCTTTAACTCTATTTTATGAGCACTTAATCAACTGCTTAATGGTTTTCTCCTGTAGCATAGTTTGTCTCGGAAAATCTTGGAATGTTTTTCCCGACATTGTTCAAAATGTAATTAATGAATTACGTTTCTAATCTTACGGTTATCAGTTTATGAAATGAATTTCATACCTGTGGTGAATATACGTATTTCTTAAAAAAGTAGATTTACTTGAGAGGCATTTTAATTTTCTCTGGTGATAGTTTAATATGAAATTTAACATAATGACTCGTTCTTGTAGAACAATTTTAAAAGTTATTCTGAGACTTTGAGACTTTGATATTATTTATATTTTATGAAGTTAATTTTAAATTCATTTATGCATACACATTCACTCAATAACTTTAAAACTCCTACGTTAATCATGAGGACCTTTCTCGTGGAACATTCAGGTGGAAATTTCTCAATATATACGAAATTCTGGAAGATGAAATCCAGCATATCAGTTAATGCAGCGGTGAGCCGCCAGGTCCGAGTGTGACTTGTTTTTCCTTTTACTTTGATTACCAACTTCCACAAGGACTTGCCTAAGGGCTTCTACACTGCTTAATGTTTTGTGTTTGTCGAGTGTACTCTGTTCCGTAGCTTTGCTTACTTGAAAATTTTAATGTACGAGTGCAACTGTAACTTCTCTGTTAAATCTTCTTCCTTTGAAACTTCTGAAATGTCAGGCCATGAAAGAAATCTAAATCAGTTGGGAAATGCTGTCTCCCACGGCTTACACGTACGAATAAGCTTTCTTTTACCTTCAAGTGACCACCATAATTTTACGATAATCTGTTTAATATTCACACAAATAATTATTATGCCATTGCGTCCATAGAATTAATCCTTAACAGCTCGTTACAAAAATCAGGATTAAGTTTGGGAAAAAAATGCGGCTCCGGCAATCAAAACATGAACACATTCCATGGCAACTCTATAGAAGGCCCACTGAAGGTGTCGTGATAAATGAATTCGTTGATGACGAAAGCGATGATTTAAAAGTTCGGAATAAATATTCAAACGGTTAATCTAGTATTCAAATGCAGGGAAGTGGTCGGTTTTGGCAAGAGTGACCTCTGCCATGTCGCACCCCGGTGCTGGGGCGGAGTTGGGCGGAGCTGCGGAGACACGACTGCCAACACCCTCATGGGGGACTCACAGTAGAGACTTAGTGCCTGACTGAAACAGGACTAACATCATATCTCATTCCTTAACTTCCTAACTTACTTGACAAAATTTGAAGTATCTAGGATTCCAGTGTAGGAAGTAATTGCCGAAAAAGCCCAACTTCAGAAAGTGGACAACTGCAAGGATTCCATCCATAGATGTAATATGAGGGGCGTCGTCCTTTTTTTTCCAGAGTTTGTTAGATGGGATGCTTTTTATTGATATATTCAAAATGTGTGCAACCGAAAATTAGATTTACTACCTCGGTCACGAATACATTAGGGGCGAAAAGAATTGTCTTGATGAAAAACATCACTAAAAAAGTGCGTGAAAATATCCCGTTCACATCACATTCTTACCATGTTCGATGTTCCGTTTGAAAATCTGATACTCAAAGCTAGTTCGAATAAGAACGAATAAATGCAATTTTTAAATTCCACTCAATATGAAAGAGCTTTATGCTAAGCAGTTCCAGTTGATCAAAATTTTCAAGATGTTTATAAGGTTATTTTTTCATGCAGTGAAGAGTCAAAAGATGAAGTACTGCCTTACGTTTGATAAAAAACATCAAAAAAATTTTCAAACTTAAGTCCAGAACAATAAAGTTATTTCAAATTATTTCACGCGTAGAATTCTTAAGTAATCTTATGATAAGTATTCTTTGGCAATAATGTAGAGTAACTTTCCCAAAGAGCGACGTGTAAAATTGACGTGAAATATTTAAAGTAACCTTATAAAACGCAGCCCTTATTACATGGGTAAGTGCGATACATGATAAGTTTCTTATAGAACCACTGCTCACAAAGAATTCTGAGATAAACTTATGGGTGTTCTTTAGCAATGATACATAGTAGGTTCCCCATAGAGCCCCAACTCTAAAAAAATCTGACTTACTCTTATAATAAGTATTCTTCAGTTATGATACGTGAAAGTTTCTCATAAAGGCACAACTGACAAGCATCGTCCTTCACGAGGGCTTCATACTAAGATGTCTGACAAAGATGCTGCGCAGACGAAAATCGAGTAGAACAAACCGTGCTGAGCGTGCTCACGAAAGGCCTTCGTTTCTCATTCTCATGCTAGCCTGCGCAGCCGAGGCTCAATTACTGATCTTCCACGCAGAAACTTGGAGCTGCAATCAACATTACTAACCAAACTCTCACCTCAACCTACAATTGAACTGCCAAGTGATGCAGTTCACAAACTACGACGTTATTCGACGTCCAGACGGTAGGGCGCCATCGAGGCTTCTTCATCGGAATGTAATTATTTCGGGAGTTAGCGCGAATTCTGACTTTTGACTCTACAATAGTTCTCGCATAATTTCGCATAGTTCTGATAGCAACTGACAGCATAAGGCTACTTAATTCGGCATCAGCTATGCTGGAGACATTTTTTCACTGATCCACAACTGATATTAATCCATAAATCCAGTTAGTTTACAACGGTTAGTTTAGAGAATATGCCTTCATAGTATACATTCGACAAGCATTTCATCGCCCACTAGCGAGCTTAAAAATCAACTATAACAGAGCAAGATTTTGAATCCTATATTGTTAGATTTATGAAGAAATTACGCAGAGCGCATTACAGAGCACGGAAAAGAAGATAGGATTTATTTTGCTCATTCAACCGACGCTGCCACCCACAGTCTAGGGTTTTCAAACTTCATGTCCCGACCCTGCAGTAAGTCGCGACGCAAAAGAAACAATCAACTTTTAAAATAGCAAACTCCTAAAACTCTTAACACAATGAAAGACATTTGATTCCAGTGTAAGTAGATCAAAGGAAATATATATGTTTTGTTGTCGACAAATAAAAATTTTTGACGATAAATAAATACATAGAATTGACAGCTTTCACCTTTGATTTACTCATCCTACTGCATTGCACTTGAAATTTATCGGTCGCAATTCAAATGTAGTTCTTGCCATGGCTGTAAAAAAATGAAAACACTGCCCAGTTGGTCGTAGCCATCGCGACGAACGCAGCGTAAGTGAAATACTCGAGGTTTGTTTACTCAGACATCAAACCTCAAATTTTCATTCGACTTTGTTGTTGAATGCGTTATGTTGAAATGGAAGTATTTTTTGTAGCATACCACGGTCTCGGTAGTTAATTAAATAAGCAAAAATAGGCTGGTGCAAGTGCGAAAAGACACTGGCGCCTCAGTTTAGGAGGGGAAGCCAGCGTCTCCTGCAAACCACCAAGGTTATTTACGAGCTTGTTTTGCGACTCCAGCTTTCCTTTTTATCGACGACCCATGAAGGAAAAACTTGCTTCTTGTGATCCCACCACTATTCATCAAAATAATTGGCAGATTTACGACAAATCTTCGAGGATTTTTGTGGCGTACTTCACTTTGTAAGTGAACTTCCTGAAGGCTAGACATTCATTCGGATTTTTGTTGGACAACGAAGTCATTTGAGAACGGATACTTCGAAATCAGTTCATATCGACCATTCTTCATATCTCTGACAAAATTATTTTCTTACATGAAAATGTCTTCGCAATGTTGGTGTTTAAAATTGAAACTCCAGTTTGAAAAATAAATGAAAAATGCTGAGTTTCGGGGCACAGTTCAGCTTTACGACTGCGTACCGCCTTTTTGCTCTCCTCAGTGTTTTTATTCTGCAATGTTCCTGACATTTTGAGAATAAAAAAAAATCCACTGTGACCACCGACTCAAAGGTATGTGCTTATTCTGAAAATAGAATACGGCTACTGCATTAGGATATATTTTTCTAATCGTCACATCGATGTGTTCGAGGTCTAGTGACTCGTTTGAAATAAGATGTTAGTTGGGTACGCAGAATTTTATAACTCACGTTGGAACTTTATCCCTCAGTGTTATGAGTCTTATGCATGTTGGACCAAAATCAAATTCATACGAGTATGTTCCACAGACACGTAAAATTTCCAAGCACATTTACCAAACATCAGAACTTTAAGGCAATTTTTAGTGTTTTTCTCACCGAGTCTAACCGCCGCTGCGGTGCCTGAGAGCAGAAGGAAATATCGTACATGTGATGCGGCCAAAAAAGCTACAGAGAACATCTGCCAACTTCCAAAGGCTATTTTTATTTTTTATGTGAGTAATTTTGTGCCCCGGATAACGACGACCAAGTTAGACGAGCTTCGTACACCCCATTTTTCTCTTCCAATTTGAAAATGCCTCCATTTAACCCTAAGAAGGGAAAAGTGGTCGGTAAAAGAGGTCATTTCACACTGCATTAATTTGTGTCTTGTTCTACAGTGTGTGTTCTCGAGCAATCTCAGTTACATTGAATCAATTAATATATTGATACATGAAATAAAATGTGCAACAAAACTTATAAGATCGAAATCACTGCACAAAAATGAATTAAATATTCCATCAGGAGCTTATTAATAATTTTCGTTGATGTAATCAAGTTAAAAGTGCTCTCATTTCCCGTGCAGAAGTTATTTCCACCAAAAAATGGAACTTTTTCCGTCGGTCGGTATCTCCGTTTCATGCGAGCAGCTGAGGGTGCACTGAAGGCCGCAAAGTTAGGATGCTTTGAGGCCTTAACTTGTGCGAGAGCCGCTCAGCTGCGGCTCCTGCTGCACCTGCGGCTCCCGACTGCACCAGACCTGATTACCATCCTGACTGGCAATTAATTGAGCAGTCACTGCACACTGGAGCAGTCACTGCACACTGGAGCAGTCACTGCACACTGGAGCAGTCACTGCACGCTGGAGCAGTCACTGCACACTGGAGCAGTCACTGCTCACTGGAGCAGTCACTGCTCACTGGAGCAGTCACTGCACACTGGAGCAGTCACTGCTCACTGGAGCAGTCAGCTGCCTCGCTCCATGGACGTGAAATCGAACTGTCTCTGTCGCATGCATGCACTGCACTCGATATGACGTCACGCAGTCAGTTCGCTAGCGACACTCCACTCAAAGTCACACAATCTGTCTCTCAGAACCCGACATGAACTCGTTCATATTCAACGTTGCGCGAGTGTCCCGTCGATGAATGAAAGTTCAGAGCGCTTTCTGTTTAGAGGATGGGAAGATCTCGGTTACGTTTGCTGTAGCTGAAAATCTAGCGTTGCTCCAAATTTCATTGGCAAGATGCAAGTTAACGTCTTCGAAACAAGCGAGGTCTGCACGCACACAATTTATGTCATGCTACGCATTAGCATGAGTGAGTCTAAAGAGACATTACGTCTGGCAGACAAAAATGTTGTCTTAAGATGCAGCGGCTCGACAGACGATCATCAAACTTCACGAAAATCTAGAACCGTTTTGGAATGACTAGAACTTCAAATTACAATAATGTACAAAGATATTTTTAAATACGACTAGTGAAGGAAGAGCTCACAGGATAGCCCTAAAGGCTTACGCTGAAGGGGATTATGCTTCAGCTCAGATGAGGGGCTCGACCGGTGCACCTCGAGGGGTGTGCGCCTTACCTGGATGTTCCTAGCAATTTCTCGACAATATTTGTCGTAAGCATGTACTCTAGATCGGGCCTGTTTCTAAGGAAAGCATCCTGATTGAGCGAGTCAAGACAGCATAACTCGTAGTGTCACAGTTCTTTAGTGAAGTATCATCAGCGCTCGTTGCAGGCGGATGTTGTAGGTTCAAATTTGAGGCCTTTTTTTCCTGTGTTTTTCTTCCTTGTATAGCGAAGAGGGAGACGAATCCGACGTATGTAATCTCGTGCACCTTCGTTTCTGCGTAATGCTGTCTCACTTGATTTGTTCGTCTCACTGAAAATTAACTCGGCTTTGTTCTCCAGGCTAAAACTAATTTCACTCAGGTGCTGCAACTCAAGCCAAATCTGCATGGCGATTCAATGTTTTGATCGCCTCGAGCAGGCGAGAATTATAGTATTCAGGGGCGTACTGCTCACTGATAATTAAATAATTGACGCCTAAATTCATACCAAATGACACCATGACTTCGGTGAAAATGCTAAGAGTTCCTAAAATAAAATATTGCGTTTCTCTATAGTTTAAGCTTGTGCTACGATGTTCTCTTAGCTCGATAATGTACAGTATATACCGTCATTTCTTATATTTAACAGCCATTCATCCTTACATTAAAAATATGACCCTAATATTTCGTCAGTTTTATTACTGAAAAGATTATCAGTGGATATTTAACTGAAAACTGGGCCTTGACAACCTTCTGTTAACTGCCGAGCACATACTGAACCCGATGAGTAATTTAACTGTAAATTTATAAACGTTGACCATTTGAGAGACGTGGTAATTCAAGACAACAAGATACATCGGTGTCCCATGAGTCAGCAAAAACACCCAGTTAACAGAGGGTTTCACATTTAAGACATGCAGTGCCTTCCTCTCCAACTGGAGTGCTCGTGCTCGGAAAGGTGTGTGCGCAAAAACTAGATTTTTGACATAGTGTGCTAAGAGTTACGCACTACTCGTGCGAGCCAATCTTTAACAAGCACTTGGGCGAGTTCGTCAGAACAAGTCATTATAATATCTCTTTGATGTTACTGTCGTACTTGTTGTATTATAATAACGCACAGAATTTTTTTTCTGTAGAGCTATTGAAAAGCGACGCTTTGAAAGTATTGGCACCCATCGATTTACTTTATCATGATACGCCAGCAAAGGCTGTATTAATGTTTCTGCGTTTTCCTGGAATTTACAGTGTGGAAAAATACGACGGGAGCCCCAGAAGCAGCCTTGCAAACGGCATGGTCTCAAAGGCTCTGTCGACTCTGCAATAATCTTCACTGATGCATTATTGATGTCCCGAGCTCTCGATGTGCGCCCAACGACGCTTCGATATTCTTAAAAGAGGGAAGGAAACAACTTTAAAGTCTTGAAATGGTGACGAAATTTACGATTATTTCGGGGAAGACCGAGGTTTTGGGCTACATTTTCTCTTTCCTGGTGTAATTTAGTCACATGAGCTTGTGCTTTGCTTGGAAATTTTGCAGAATACTTAAAATTAAAGAGAGATGACAAAATTGTTATACCGTGTCTGTAAAGCATTCAAGGTTTGTTAGGTAGCTTATATTCAGTCTCATTACACATTTGCCTTACTATTTAGCCATTTGGTTTAAATAGTTGGTTAAATAGTTAAATAGTCTAGTTACCTTCGGTAAGTAACTGAACTTCAGACCCTCTCCAACAATCTTTCCTCTTTTTAAATTTTTTGAAGAAAATTTAATTCATTTAATTTTATTTTAATTGTAAAAAATTACTGAAATTTATTAAAAAATCCCACTACTCGTATATACTACTACACAGTTGTTGCTTGCTTGGTCGGTTAATTGGTCCGTCTCTCTGTCACACTCTTAAGGATTTATATGGGAGAAAATTCCCGGGTTAGTATTCCTTAT
Organism: Orchestia grillus; assembly: GCA_014899125.1. Taxonomy (NCBI): domain Eukaryota; kingdom Metazoa; phylum Arthropoda; class Malacostraca; order Amphipoda; family Talitridae; genus Orchestia; species Orchestia grillus. The sequence continues at coordinate 8,402 of VOMN01059283.1, read as the reverse complement.
CTAATGACGAGACTGTCAGAGAAGGCAGTCCGTATCAATGATACTGAAAATAACATTTCATTGTCATGAAATGTTATTTCAAACCGTAAATAATTTAATTTAATTTAAAGTATACCTTTAAGAGCATAGGAATGTCCTTAATAGAGACTATTAATGTCCTCAAAATAGAGAGCAGAAATATCTTAAATTAATATCAAATATCCTTTTGCACAAAACTTCCACATAAAAAAGGCTATCATTTATGTTAAATATGAGCTGTGTTTTTGAGTAAATAATTTATTTCAGTTAAAAAATGCATCTCGTTTGGATTTGTAAATTTACCAAAACTAAAATGTGGGCTGATTTAAAGATAGCGAAACACGCCAGACTGCATAGTGGACTTTGCATGTTACTCTACGACAAACCGTGATGATTTTTATACGACAGTCACCATAGCAACAATTGAGATCAGTGAACAACCAGCGTCTCAAACAAATAGTTTCGAATAATTGATTTACTCAGCGTCAGTCTCTTGGTCTCTTGGGGTAAATATTTCGAGCAGCTTACAGTGGAAAGCTCATATTAAGCAATCTTGCAAGTAGGATATCTGTTGCTTGTAATACATCATCGTTTCATTGAGTGTGCGCATAGCCCTCTGACTTCAGAGCTGACGGAGCCCCAGTTTCCTGCGGCAACCCACGCCCCCGCGATGCCAATTGGCTCAAGGATATTTAGAAAATTGTGAAAATATTTATGGAACTCGGGAAGAAAAAACAAAAATCACAGAAGTAGCGCTGCTCAAATCCTATTGAAGAACAGATAAAAACACCTGTGAGGAATGCATGAAGACATCCTAAGGAAGACGGGTTAGAACGAAAGTAAACAAAAAAAAAACTGATCGAATTTTCCCGTGTGCTTTCTATATTTTCCATGAAAACAGTGTAAACATATATAATTTTAAATATATAGCTTTTTTTTTTAAATCTAGTTACGTATTAACATCTATGATGATCGATGAAGTCGACCGATAGTAGACGGTAAAAACTCGCCTATCTATGAAGACGTCCATCACTTTATCTTCTTTGGATAACGATATTAAAGTGGGGATTTCCAAGCCTCCGAGGTACCTCCGTGGTCGAATTCTGAAGTCAGAAGGCAGGAGAGTAGGCAGAGTAGGCAGCTAACCCTGACAGCAGGTACATGTACAGGGCACTAGGTCCGAAATGACGTTCTTAATTAAGAATGAGTGAGTGCACCGATGTCAAACCCAATGTGCACAGACGTTTCTGCTTCCCGAGAGTGAAAGAATATTTGCTGGAAAGGTTGAAGATTTAATTGAATCTTTCAATTTGAATAAAGGAGACTAAAAGATCTTAAAACGTAAAAGATTAATTACCGCTGTGCTTTTCTCTTTAAGCAGAAAATGTTCGGAGACAGAAGAAATTCAGTTAATTTTCTTATTCTAACTAATCTTTAATATTGTAAGTCGTAAAAAATGATCTTCTAAAACGGAAGTAAATTAATAGATTAGTGTCTTTTCTCGTTCTTATTATAGAGCGCTGCGCTAAGCCTTTATTTAATCATGTGAATGGATGCAGCGATGTAATTGTGTACAGTCGTGGCACAACGCTTATACTCTCGAGCGCTAATTTTTTTACAGATTGTTAAACCTCTTAAGCAAACGCTAATTTTTTGTACTCTGTTGAAGAACGCAACGAGATCTTTACTGTATGTTACTCCTTTCTGTCAATGATAACTTTACTGTTTTTTTGGTAAATTTTCCAGGAGGCTTAATTCAGGGAATAAACCTAAAACGCTGTTACAGCAGCATGGAAATTGTGAATCTCTGAAGCTCTTTAATAATACTTATACAATCAGTTAGGGACGCAATAATTTGCTCATTGACTTTACTACTTAGCAGGCAGACAAAAGAATAAAATTAGAATAAGTTCTTCATTGGCCCCCAAGAAAATAACTGATTTTAGGGCTCCAATTTTCTTAGCAATATCAGTGGATTATTTGAAATAGTAAATGTTAATCATTGAAATCTAGTTGAACTGGTGCCGTGGCAGGCGAGAACAGTTTCGTGCAGCAACACACAGTCACACATAAAATCATAATCACGGTACAATAAAAACAAACTTTGATTTGAACCCTCGAGAGTGGTTACCTTCCTGTGCAGGTTAGGCTGTAAGTATAACAAGGTGAAATAAACTACAACGGACAATGACGTGAATAATAACGCCTTGATCTTACAAAGTATGTTTTGCACCCCCTGCGGGACTTCGAGCGTTCTGAAAGCTGCTGGTGCCAACGGAAAAGATTTAAGCCCTTAAAATTCATTGTTGAGGGGGAAAATTCACCAATCACTAATATTGTAACTTTTCCAGTGATATCATTGTTAAGCATTCTGTAATATTATAGTTCCGTGTACTTGGAGGCACAGAATCTCCGAACAACCTCCAGTCATGACTGCCGTGGTGTTGATAGCCATAATCGTCGTGCTGATCTCCATTCTTCAGCACTTCTTCAAGAGACCCAGGAATTTCCCTCCAGGTGGGCTTACCAAAGTTATTTCCCGCGAGAAGCTCTTATCTATTACGGACAACATTACGTTATAATTACACGATTACGTGTTCATATATGAATCGGTTGTGAGGGCCGAACACAAAATCCTGATTTAGTATGGTATGAAGGGAACATACGTATGAGAAGATCAAATATAATATTCAATTACGCGCAAAAAAACTTTTCTGATCAAAGTTTTTGTCCGCAAGGGGGAAGTCCACGCCTCTCTGCAGAAAGAGATTTCAAATAATTTATCTTGTGCATGAGATAGTCATTCAGACTAAAATATTTGACTTTGCATTTTCACAAGTAATTATTAGAAGAAAAAAATCATTACATTAGCAAGATAAATAATTGTCGACTCTATCACATCAACATCACGATTTTATTCAATATTCACAATTGTCTGAAATATATTGTGGTGCATCCTTTTTTATGAGACTCTGTCAACCAAAAAATGCATGAACCGCTAATTTGTATTCAAAATCTCAAACTTTCAATCTTTTAAAAAAATTATGTTTTTTTTACACCGAACAGTGCACACAAGAAGTCTGTCAGGCTCTACTACCATTGAAGTTTTATGAAGCAGACTTTCTTGACAAGAGCCGCATGAAGCGCATCGTTTTTTTTATTTCAGACTCTCTGGTTTCGATCTTGGTCGACATTAGTTTGGTAGATATTTAGACGGTACATATATTCTACTGAAAAAAAATTAAGCTTACCTTCACGTATGTAATCCTTTTGGAATAACGCATTTGCTATGCTAGAAATTTTAAATTAAAAACTCTTCAAAGAGTTTTACCACTGAAGGATATGATAAATATATGGGAATTAATGATGCCGAAACATAATTAATCAGTGCCTTATTTATGAGAATAGCACCATTGTTTGCAACCATTTACGTTCGTCAAATTTTAGAGCTGTGACCAAAATTTACCAAATCTTCCCTTTTTTCATAAAGCTGAAAAGTACTCTATTTAGAAGTAGGAAAATTGCAGAAATACAACCGTCTCATACAAGCTCTAATTCTACCTCCACAATTTTCCATTGACAGGACCATGGGGCTTACCAGTGGTCGGATACGCGCTGTTCGTGAACAAATCGAGGATGTACGAGACTTTTGAGAACCTGCACGCGAGGTTCGGGTCCGTGGTGAGCCTGAAGCTCGGCCTGAACAGGGCGGTGGTCATCAGCGGGTGGGATGCAGTCCAAGAGGCCCTCATGAACGAAGACCTGAACTTCAGGCCGCGCCTGCAGGTCTCCACCGAGCTGTACCCCGGCCTGCAGCGAGGTGGGCGCCGGAGCTGGTGTTATGCTGTATAACTTTTGTCACACTTTGCTATCTCCAGGATTCATGAGCTTAAGAGTTGATTTTATTGGTACTTTCGTTTAAAAAACTGAACGTGGAATGATGTCGTCATGTCATAAGAGAAACATTTGTAATTTTATCCATTTATGAAATGTAGCATATTTCATACTATCATAAAATACGCAGTTCAATACAGCATGGTGTTGTTACTGGTCATCTCAATCTCAACTCCGTCGTATGAAAAACTTGAAAATACGAAAATAAACCCAAGCAATGATGTTTCTCTCTGAATGCGATTAGATTTTACATTTCATTTCACCATTCGTAACCATAATAGTTAATGTTACTAATAACTATTCATAATTCTATCATACATCGGAGCGTTAAACAGATTTCACACATTTGTGTGATACTAGTAAATTTCAAAATAACCTGCTTCAAATTTCTGGCGCTTGCTAAGGTGTGTTGCTGAACAACGGCGAGGCATGGAAGGCACAGCGCCGCTTCACCCTGCACCACTTCAGAAACCTCGGGTTCGGCAAGCGCAGCCATGAGTCTGTTATCCAAGAAGAGGCTGTGTACCTCGTGCAGCAGCTACTCAAGCACAAAAATGAACCTGTGGACGTCAAGGTGATGGTTTCGTACTAAATTTAATCTGTTACTTTCACATTTAGTTCATGTATGTTGGGAAGAGGTGGACAATGGTTGATTCTGTTCTTTTATTCCCGGATTTGACTCAAGCCTTATTTGGTCATCGTTGGTATGTCTATCCTGGGGAGTACAAACGCTTTCTTTTACATTAACTCATAATCAATGACGGTCAGCATTTAAAGCATCATTTCTACACTATCACTTCGTAATCTCGTGAATTGAGTCTCGAAGTGCAAATGAGTGACTTTTTCATTCCATTGAAACATTTTGACTTGGTTTCATAGGAGATGTTTACCAAAGTATTCCTAAAATATTAAGTGATTCTTTATTTCGCAGGCTTTCGCTTGTGTTTGAGAGCAAGGGTTTCCAGGATTTAGCTAAAATTCCATAAATTCATCTAATTCCGACGAAGAATAAAGATCTACTCGTCTCTATTTGTATCCAATTACGCCCCAAATACAGGGCACTGAACCTTAGTTTTTTCCTCAATGAACCTCAAATTCCTCGGTTATTTATTTCTATCTAAAAATAATTAACCTATTAATGCAAAACGTACATTTGTATATACGCGTGATAGTAATAAATAATACGAATGAGAATATTTGGAAACAAAAGGTAAAGCCAATAGATGCTTTATTTATTATACAACGTCTTTACATTTTTCTGCTGAAATAATTAATACATGAAATGCAAAAGTGACATCACGCTAATTCATCATTTAATTTAAATTTTTGGTACTTATGACTTCTTACCGTGCACGTAAAAGAATCTCCTTTATTTCAGTGACTGAATCGTATTTTTCTTCAAATTTTATTTTGGATACCAACGACCTACTAACGATCAGTCTTTAAAAAATTTCCAATACTCATTGAGGAGTAAATTTGATATATTAAAGGGTTAATATGTTCACTCCAATGCCATCGAGATCAGGTCCCACTGGGGGTCTCGAGCATCAACATCCTGTGGGCCATCATGGGGGGCAAGCGTCACCAGCACAGCGATCCTGTGCTGCAGCGCCTGGTGGCCTACCTCAACAGGGGCATGCGTGCCGGCACTGTAAGTGGACACTTAATACGTCACGTGCCCCACCTCAACAGGGGCATGTGTGCCGGCACTGTAAGTGGACACTTAATGCGTCACGTACCCCACCTCAACAGGGGCATTTGTGCCGGCACTGTAAGAGATCACAGTACATTACGTGCCCTTCCTGAGCAGGCGCATGCGTGGCAACCCTGTACTCAATTTTTGGTTATATGTATTCGGTTTGATTCTTAAACTTAAGACAATAATTCAAACAGGGTCTTACGATAGCTAATAATGAAAAAACCTAAATAATGTGAAATAAATTTAAGAATTGAAGAGTTGCCTTCATGCTCCATCAGATCACGGGCGGACTAATGAACGGCTTCCCTTTCTTACGCCACATCGCACCGGATTATTTCGGCTACACTGAAATCAAGCAGGCGTTCTCGGACATCAAGGATTTTGTGAAGGCGAGTCTTGCGGTTGAGCAATTTTGACTTCGTTGCAGGTGTCGATAAAAATTGAGCGTAATTTTGCGAGGGCCGCTTCAAACAAACCTTCGACAAGCACAACCTGAAACGTTGGAATATTCTGACAAAACTGCCACGCTTCAGCTTAAGTGGGAATTAGCTTCATTGAACAATTAAGAATTATGACTTTAGAATATCATGCAAACAAGTACTCCGTCTGGTCGGTAACAGTTGGCGCAGTCAGAAAAACAATCCGGATTTTAGTGTTAATATGACAGCACATTTGTGTGCGCGTGTGTGATAAAACTTAGTCTAGAGTGTGCAGTAACTAAAGAATTCACAGTTTTCATTCAAAATTCGTTTATAAATAAAAATTCGACAGTTTCCACCACATGATATTGAAAGAGTTTAAAGACTACTTGCAGACTAAGATGAAATGAAAAATAAAAACGAAAATAATATCAAGGGAAACAGAGGCGTAAAAGCCCAAGCCAAATCAATTAACTCAGAACAAACAGCAGTCCTACAAGCGCTTCTTGAGAAATCCAAAGATCGTCAACTAGAACTTGGTGCTATCAATCATGTGACAACAACATTCGATGTTGGAAGAAGCACCGTAGGGAGAATTTGGTCAAGAGTCTTTAAAAGTTCCTTCGATATATCGATGCCAATGGATGTTTCGAGCTGGAAACACCTCACAAGTCGAAAGAAGAAAGGCTACCGTTCACATCCAAAGAATTGGTGATAAAAGTTGTATACGTCAACTGTTTCCGACCAACGACAAAAGTTGTATGCACTAAATATTTCCGATCTGAGGGAGTCAGAATTAGGCATTTGAGGTACCCAGTACTTTGACATCTCAGTTCCCGGACATGTTATGTTAACTTCGTTGTACTACAACTGAAATGTTGCATTTCTTGAATGAAACTCTTATAATCGTCAGAGTTGCGAAATATGCCCTCGAAAATTTAAGTAGTCATATTAAACAATTTCATAACTAAAAGAGCCAGGAAATTTCACAAAAGTCTGTCTCGCAATAGTCGCTCGTACTCACGTCAACTACAATAAATGCGGTTATGTCATATTCTCGGCAGTAATTACGTAGAAAAAGTCCATCGTAGAATTTCTAAAGAAATTAATAGTCAACAAATTTTGAATGTTTTAAAAATTCGACGAAAAGTTGAAAATTTAATGATTAATTTTTGTCAAATGCACAGGAAGCAATTGACGAGCACAAGCGAACCTTCAATCCTGAAGACATCCGTGACTTCATCGACATCTACATCAAGGAACTGAAAAAAGATGTCAAAGGACCCTCATTTGACGGTAATCAGTTACACAACCTGCAAGTAATACGAGCGACAAATGAATACAAGCGATAAATAAGACGGTAGAGAGCAGCGGTCCGCTTGTCTTCAGGGGTTTTCAGGGTTCTGCGCAGGACGAGACTCTGACAGGAAATCAAGACTTCACTTTTTTGCAGACTCGAGAGGAGGTTTGCTGAAGTAATGAATATCATTACAGCGCGGAGCGATCTGCTTCCTTAATTTTCATTCGAAATAGAAGGTCTCTCCCGATACGAGAAGAATTTTGCTCAAGACTTTATCGTTCTGCTGAGTGAGGTTACTCTATATAATGCACGCAGAACGTATACAATCTAACCAAAATACGGAATTTAAATACATTATCTGAAAGCAGTTATATTTTAATGATAAGAAATTTGAAACTGTAATATTTGGAACGCGTCGTCAGGACCGAAAGATAATAAATCATTCTATGGGACAATATGTTTTGGTAAATATTATTTTCACATTTGATGTCTATTTTATAAAACTGGACATAAAAACTATGTAGACCTAAAGCGTAAAATTACCAGGATGTGTTCGCATTGACTAATACTGCAATTTGTGCGTGTGTGCACAGAGAAACAAATGATTGCCCTTGTGGGCGATTTGTTCACTGCCGGGACGGAGACCAGCTCGAATTTGGTGACGTTCGCCATCCTCTTCTTGTGCAAATATCCGCAGCTGCAGAGGCGTCTCCAGCAAACCCTGGACGAGGTGGTGGGGCGCGATAACCTTCCTAATCTGGACCACCGCTCGAAGTGAGTGGGAGCTTTGGAGGCATCGCGACACGTGGTAAAAATAGTCCTCACTTAATATGTACCGTACAGTGCGCAGCGAACTGATCGGAATCTTTTGTCGGTTAAATAAAAGCAAAATCAAGTCAAGAATAATCAAAAGGATTTCTATTCCCTAAATGTTTGTATAGCACAATTTAATTTCATTTTGTTTCAGTTTAAAAATACTTTTGTTCATTCTTTACTTCACGTCGCTTTTATTAAACCAAACAAATTTGACATCATTTTCCTGTACCCTGGTCAATGGAACGCGTCAAAACAG
>VOMN01059264.1:0-13139 GCA_014899125.1 Orchestia grillus | reverse complement strand
GCAGCAGGTGGCTGGGGATGCCCTTCACGCTCATCCTGACAGGGGCGAAGGAGGCCTTCATTAACAAGCTAATTGATTTAATTACAGTGGTCAAAAATCTAGGTGTGTGGTACGACCAAAACATGCCCTTTAAAACCCGCGTAGAAAAACACGTGATATAATAAATGGAACCTTAATATTATTTCATCGCGTAAAGAAAGTGTTAGACAAAAAACTGGACTACTAGCCATTCAATGTCTAGTGCTATCACGTTTCGACTACTGTATTTTGGTGTGGGGAGATATACCTAAATCTCTTCAGAAAGAGTAACAGAAATACATGAATTTCGCAGCCAAAGTTGTTTGTGACGGGTATTTTAAGAAATGTGATCATACAACCCCTCTCAAAAAAAACTGAGCTGGGTGCCCAAACGGCAAAGGTTTCTCATTCTTAAAGCCCGATATGTTTTCTCCTCTTTGTACTTCCCTCAGAGCAATACAAAAAATTATAAAATTCCTTCCTCCCAATGTTGTAAACAAAAATCAAAATATAAGAAATGATGAGCCACCCTTCATCCGATATAGGGCAAAAATCTCTGTCAATCTCAAGAGCCCCACTATAGAACAATCTCCTTACGTACCTAAAAAACCTCCGGTCACCAAATGATTTAAAGAAAAAAGTGTCTCATCATTTTGAGTCTCAGAAATAACACACACGTATACATATTAATGTATATATGTAAATACATGTTTACAATTTCGAAATTTGTCGTAGCGTCATTTACCCTAATATATTTTGCTCTAGTATCAACGAACAGAACTTGTACATACCGGCTAACACCGCTATTCTCAGAATATGAGTTTAGTTTTTTTGTGCATCTAACCTCGTGCAAGAGCTATTGGGTGTCGAACCCTTAAACATTTGATAGCATACACCCGTATTTTAAAATATCGGCCCTTCATTGTTTAAAACTTAGGGAAGAACAGACGTTTCACCTTCATATGCGTCATCATTTGCTAATCAACTCTTTTCCACTCTCTGTTTCAATAAGTATCACTACCAGGCTGTGCAAATGGTCCTAATATTTTGCGTGAATCATAACTTTATTGTTATCATTCTGATATCTATTTTATGTAGAAACGATTGTAGGTTACAGTAAGTCATTTTTATTCTATAATTTTTATTTTAACATGTATGCACAAAAATCACACAATGATTTTTAGGTAAATATTTTACTTTTCGTGCTTACCATAGGATTATGAAAGAGGATTCGGAGTTTTAAGCCTGGTGAAATGTACTTCCACCCGTAATTTGAACATAGTAGACTTACTGATCACAATTACCAGTTTTATCGCTATTTCGACTTCTTAATTTCACGGTTGTAATCTTACCAATTGAAAAACCGATGTTACCTGCGCTGTATGTGACTGATTTCGGGCTAAACGAGTTTTCTTTCTTGTATCTTAACGAAGGTATTAAAGTTTTTCAGTGAATTAGTTGATCCGTCGATTGATTGATTTGCTTTTATTTGAGAGAAACCACTGGGATTTTTCCCTTTACGTTAACTAAAACTTTGTTTTTAATTTATCTCTTCAGTGCTTTGTTGCTACGTAGGGTGTTCCATAATGGGCACTGAATTGAAATTTGAATTATTGAAACAGAATTTTATAAAGAGTATTATATTATATTCTGCATATTTCTAGAGAGTAATGTCTCCCGATTAGGTAAGGGGCACAACGTCGGCCACATCTGCACTCAGTCTGTACATGTTTGTGCACTCATCAAAATGTGAAACTCGGCGCTCCGTACGGAAAAAAACACCTTAATTTTTTGGCATCACATTTTCTTTTAAACGTGAGCCAAGCAGCATTATCAATTCATTCATTATTTTTTATCGAGTAGTCTTTTATGATATAAAGGCTCATAAGATTCGTACGACTAAGTCTCCTTAGCTGAAGGAAACCAGCGAAAGAACTTTATCAAAAAATACAGCGATCGTTCGGTAGCATATACCATTTGCGATCTCAATACATACTCTTAGATAACTACGACAAAAAATCATCAAAATACCTAAAATACGTCAGAGTGCTCACCGTAACATACACCGTAGACGTACGTAAGAGCTCATTTCACATACCACCAGGTGTTGCAGCAACAAAGCAGACGTAAGAGCTCACCTCACATACCACCAGGTGTTGTAGCAACAAAGCAGACGTCAGAGCTCACCTCACATACCGCCAGATGTCGCAGCAACAAAGCAGACGTAAGAGCTCACCTCACATACCGCCAGGTGTTGCAGCAACAAAGCAGACGTAAGAGCTCACCTCACATACCACCAGGTGTTGCAGCAACAAAGCAGACGTAAGAGCTCACCTCACATACCGCCAGATGTCGAAGCACATGACTGTCAGCCACATATAGGTGGAAAGTAGAGACGAGTGAATAGCCACACCTGGATGTGGAGGTCAGCATTGTGAATAAGTGCATCATTACACTAGTAAATATATTGGTGAATTGGGGTACTGGACTAAAGTCTTCCAGGGGTACAGGAAGATCACACTTCTCAGCGTGAGTACGCACAGCAGAATGGAGGAGGAACTGGAAGAGGATGGTTGGAGAGGAAGCTAGTGGGGCTGAGAGTGCTGGAAGAAGTTTCCACTCCCAACCTTCTATTTTCAAATCCTCCCCACTTTGCTGGTCGTTCCCACGCTGCGAATTGCAATTATCTAAGTAAGCTCCAAGCAGACGCTTCTAAGCTTTCAGCAGACGTATCTAAGCTCTCAGCAGACGTATCTAAGCTCTCAACATACGTATCTAATCACTCCACATTTCCCGCCCCATTAAAAAGAATTTGGGCCTGTGACAGATCGCGACTGAAGCTTGTGCAATGGGATTGGGTTTGAGAGTATAGTACAGCGGGGCTACCAGAAAAATCGGCCGGCACATGCTGTAAAAAGATTTTAGACGATTTCAAAATGGGCCATGATACCGTCAGAAAAAGGAACGATGATATCTATGTCGCGGCGCAGCTAGATAGTGTAAAGAATTACCGTCAAAATTCAGCCTAGTAATTTCAGTCCGAGAACGCGTGTAGATGGTCACATATCAGTGCAACAGGCTGACGTAATCGTATATTAGAGGGCGACTTATGATAAGAGATAGCAAATATGACGAGCGTGTACTGGTGTAATCATGAGATGTTGACGTATTGAAATGTCTCGACTTCGTATCAGAGTTAGCAAGGAGTTGAATGTTATGTCAGGATTTACAAAGAGGTCTTGTTAATTCTATCGAATTACTGCATGTGTTGGGATCTGCGTTGCAGGCAATGGAAGCGAACTCAGCGGAAACTGCTAGGGAAGAGTTCGGGAACAGAGTTTGAGACGTATATCCTCTGTAAATTGGGAAAATCATATTAGTGAGCAAAAAATTAAATGATCAAAAATTGAAATGAGATATCTGAGTCGAATTTAGAGCTGGGGAAATTAAGAGTCATATTTTTTATCCTTAGATAACTGGAAGTAGAAAAAAAATTTCTGAAGATACAATCACACCGTAGTATTCGATTCGTGGCAAAATTTGGCAACAACCACACGCAGGGTAACATCACGGTTAAGCCCGAGAGGAATCATCCAGAGAAAATTTGTCATCGGGGCCGTCGCAGTCACACGGTCACTGTCGACTACACAGACCGTGTGAGTGCACCGGCAGTCTTCTCGTGGAAATTGGTTAATTAATATTCTAAATTCTAATGAAACGAAGGTGGAGTGATGAACTAACTGTGTTGAAGTGCGGTGTCACCAAAAGTGAACACTGCTGCAGCTGAACTCGACCACCGCTCTATTTTCGTAGCATCCTCCCGAGACCAATCATTGGTTGTGTGATAGTGTTATTTTGTTTTCTAGTGCCATTGTGTTTTTTATCTTCTTGTTATTCACTTGGCGTCCTTGAGACTCAGTGTGGGCGGTAAAATTAAGAAAATTACAGGTGGCGCCCGAGGACTAATTTTGTGCTGGAGTATTTATGTGTTACTCTTTTTGTCTGATGTTTAAGAGGTGCATTTTGTGAATTGACGATTTTTTTGGTGGGTCTTCATGAAGGATATGTGTATTTTAATTAACTGATTGATTGATAATTTAATTAGCAATAATTTTTTGCTTTAACGTCTGCACGCGAAATCAACATGAAATCTACAGGGCTCAACTGCATGGCTGGGCACAAATCACATTTCCGTAATACAGGCACGAGTAAGATTGAGGAAACATGTAAGATTGTGAATGACCGTGGAGTAACCGTGGAAGTGAAAAAATTGCCCTTTGATAGAAGGAGAGATGGACTCTGGGAGAATTGAACAATTACCCTATGAAGGGATGAAAATTACTCTGGAAGTGCAAAACAATTACCCTAAGAATGAAACAAGTTATGATAGAAGCGCAAAACAATTACCCTACGAATGAAACAACTTACTCTGGAAGCGTAAAACAATTACCCTGCAAATGAAACAAGTTACGATGGAAGTACCAGACGAAGGAAAGAAATTTACCCAAAAAGACGCAGAGATTCAGGGAAATTCTCGTGTCCAGAGTGACGGCGACGAGGCAGATGTCAGCGACGAGGAGGCTGGAGACGTGCGACAGGAGACACATGCCTGCTAAGTCCCTCAGTTTGGGCAGGGCGACGTGGCACGTGATGATGACGAGGAGAGACACGGCCGACAGCACCAGGCATGTGGCGTGGAGGTATATTTGGAAGAGGGACCGCGCGGTCTCCACGTACTTGTCGTAGCACGTGATGGGCCACGTGCTGATGTGCTCGTTATCACGACCTGTGCACGTGGGAAACGAGAAATGTACCGCCCAATTTATTTAATGCGTTGTTAAATTAATACAACGTCTAGGTATTTTTTTACGTGTGCTGTCAAATTTTTGAAATTTGCTGTCGAATTTCTAAAATGGGCCTAGAGTAAATTTTAAACAGGTAAGTTGTGTATGTAAATTTTCAAAAAATTTTGGATCTTGCAATTTTTTGAGGAGGGAATGGGGGAGGGGAATGAAATCACTTCCAACATATTAAATAACTAAATTTGAAACTTTCAATGAGGGACTCAAGGCGGCTGTCGTCGACCCAGTGCACGCCCCACAGCAACACCTGGTGATGGGATCTTACATGAAAATTGAACGCCATGGCGTCAATGCTGGAGGAATACAAAGTTAAAGTCATTTGGAAAAAGACCTCAGTGCTGAGGAACCGACCCAAACACCCGCGCAATTATCACAATTGAATCGAAAATCAGGCAGTTAATGAAGTTAATTTACTCATGTGGATGAGGGAATAAAAAATGCCCTGGTCTTGTCATAAACGCAAATTTCCCCCAATCGTAGTCCGATGGAGCAGCTTAACATGAGCTCATGTGGAAAAAGCAATAACCATTACCGTAAAATAATTCAAGAACTCGTAAATCAAGCCAAACGCAAGTACATAGATACAGCTTTTACATACAATGTCGTTGAGACTTTGCATCACTTTACAACGGGTAAACCGTCCAACCTTCAGACCTGCTATGCCGTTTCTATCCAGCCGTCGCTTAACCAACACATCTCTACTTGCTCTCACTGCTCTCCTGTTCTGTACAGAGGGAAGTCCTAGCAGTTCTGACCACACAGCTGCTGCCTTCCTAGCACCTGATCCTAGCACCTGATCTCATAGCTGTTGCCTTCCTAGCACCTGATCTCATAGCTGCTGCCTTCCTGATCACATTGCTGCTGCCTTCCTGATTACCACTGCCTTCCTAGCACCACTGCGTGAGGCAGTGTCACGTCGCACCCTGTAAAATTTGTCCGAAAGAAAGGCACTTATTTAGCATGTCATGACTTTTTGTGAAAATTCAAGTTCACCAGACTTGGCCTCTTTGTAACGGCAACGGTATTTCGTCTAAAACTCTAAATCGATGCTGCAGAGGCATTTCTACTTCCCCTGGAAGCCTGCATGTCTAGTTTCTCCATCCTCTGGTTTCATAACGTTGAATATCGACAACCGCTGGAAGACGCCTTTTCAACCCCCCTTTTGGACCGGTCTTCTCCCGCCTGAGAGCCGCGTTGAATTTTGTGCGTCGTGTCACTCGCGGGATCAGGCGTGGAAGATGTGGGCGTTATTATCTGTCTCATCGAGTCCCTTTTACGCTTATTGAGTGCCTCGCCCTCCTGTACCACGATAACATCAATGCAGTACATACGCTCTGGTACACATACGCAAGAGACGTAAGAGAATGCCATCTCACACCTGGTATACTCACGTATGACATCAATGCAGTACGCTCCAGTGTCACGGTACATATCTTCGTACGCTGTGTACAGCCGACCGTCGCTCAGAAGCACAGCCTCCCTGTGCTCTGGGAGCAGGCCGTACGCTGTACAGCTTTTGAAGTCAGCCCAGTACAGGAGATGCACAGGTTTGTCAGGCCTGGATGGCCGCCCATCCTCGTGTCGAAACTCCAATTCCAATTTTGGATCGCCCTCTTGTAGGGGAAAACACCCGTACTCAGGGTAAAGTGAAAAATATTTACCCCGAGCACAACACTTCCTCACACACGTCGAGTTTCGACAGACCTCGGCCTCGTCGCTGTCGCCGTCCGATTCTGGGTCGTCCTCGTCGGCAGCGACGTCGTAAGTGTAGAAGTCGTTTTCTAGGAATGTATAGAGAGTTGCATCTGTGCTTCCTGTGTAGTTTGTGTTGTGTGTTTCTGTGAAAGAAGAGTTCTGAATGATCACCAGGACGGTCAACAAGGCGACGCTAATCGGGCGGACCATTTCGCGTAGACTTTTTTGCCAAACTTGCTGGGCACGAATGATGCAAACTGTGTGTGTGTGTGTATGTATGTGTGTATGTATGTATGTATGTATGTTTGTATGTATGTTTGTATGTATGTATGTATGTATGTGTGTATGTATGTATGTGTGTATGTATGAATGTATTTATGTATGTATGTGAAGATTCTTTTAGAAAACACACGTATTCAAAGAACGTAAAATGTACGTTCACTTGGGGCAGCGCACAGGTACCCCGAGGATATCGTGGGTACACGTACACTTTTTTCGAAAACTATGTGTATACGATTAAGTTCTTGAAGCTCATTGAGATATAAAGTGCGCGTATGGTATGTATAATAAAAATTTTCTGAAAAACTTTCTTCTGTAGAAAGGGTATGAACTGTATGCATACGTTACCTCTTTTCATAAGCCTACAGGTATCAAAAGGCCACCCACTGCATGGACACTAAAAGATATTTTGAAACTCAGGGATGCAAAAGTCGTTTACTGTAGATATGGGACCTGTCACATGGACAGCATAGGGCAATTATTTTTGGTGAAATCTATCGAAAAAATTCGTTGTAAGTCATAGGGGTAGGGAAAAACGAACACCAAAATCAACGAGGAGTTCGTATTCCAGCACCAGAACAATGAGAAAAATTAATGCAGAAATTGTTTTTCAGGACATTTGCAACAAAAAAGAAGCTTCGTTGGAGAAAAAGGGCTACAAGTGAAAGGGCGTGTATTTTTAATGTGTACTGTGTGACGCGTTTACTGGGTGACGTGCGTGTTGTGTGGCGTGTGTGCTGTGTGACGTGAGTGTTGTGTGGCGTGTGTGTTGTGTGGCGTGTGTTGTGACGCGTGTACAGTGTGACGTGTGTGTTGTGAGGCGTGTGTGCTGTGTGACGTGTGTGCTGTATGAAGTGTTGGCAAAAATGTTGTGAACAACTGGAATCCTTCTTTCCCTGCCAAGAAAAGTCCTTTTTTCCCTACCTCCTATCCCACTTTCCTCGACCACAAGTGCGCTGGTGTCACGAGCTGTTACATGAACGTAGCTGCACAAATCTGTTGAGAAAAATGCTCAAAACTCGTCGAAGCGGTCGGCGCAAGAGTGAACACTTTCCAGCATCCCTCTGTCGATCTCGCTTTGAATTCCTGTCTCAAATGCAGGTACATAAACCAGGTACAGGTACAGGTACATAAGCACAAATGCAGGTACATAAACCAGGTACAGGTACAGGTACATAAGCCCATAAGCACAAATGAGGGTGCATAAACCAGGTACAGGTACAAAAGCACGTAAGCACAGATGCAGGTACATAAGCTACAGCTCCGCTGTGTGTCGCAATGAAGATATGGAGCTCCAGATCAGACGCTGTCAGCGGATGTATATCATCGTGCACAGGATTTATTTTATTGGAATTCTGAGCATGATCTTTTCGACTCCATCTCCTCTGCCTCCTCCTCTGCCTCAACCTCCGCCTCTGCCTCAACCTCCGCCTCTGCCTTAACCTACGCCTTTGCCTTAACCTCCGCCTCTGCCTTAACCTCCGCCTCTGCCTTAACCTCCGCCTCTGCCTTAACCTCCTCCCCTGCCTTAATCACCGCCTCTGCCTCTGGAGCCATAATCGTCTCTAAGTGACAAGGCAACTCATACGTCTTCCGTCTCATCGACGGTCGGGTTTGAATTCTTGAGAAAAGTTTTCACTCGAATTCCCACAATTCTTTAACACTGTTGCCAGAAAGGGCAAAGGAAAAGAGAGCATGCGTATGAGGACCTACGAGTGCTTCCTCGGGCTCGTGATTCATAAAAACCACCAAAAGTTAACGCGATTCGAGAAAATCCATGGTGACAAAATTGCCTCATTAAATCCGCATTTGGTCAGGAGAAGAGTACAATGCACATCTTCCTCCATTAACTTTCGAGAGTACAGCTCCTCATGTGTGGGCTCCATGGTGTAGTGGTGAACGTGATGGCCTCCCAGCCGAATGGACGAGGGTTCGAGCCTCGGCTCAGGTGGGTGGGGCTTTTCACGTGACCACGGAGTACTTCCCTTGGAAAAGGAAGTTTAAACCACACATTCCTCACATCCCCCACCACACCAGTAGTTGTAAGGCATTTAAAACCCAACGGTAAAACATGTTGGAATGAATAAAGGTTCTGTGTGTAAGAGGCGCGCAGGCAAGCACGTCCGTCAGGGGCGTGGAGCTGTTCTGTGTCTTAAAATAAGGTTGGCCCACGCGCGGCGTTCGTTGCAAGTCTTCTAAAATGGGGCTATTATATTGAATCTTTCGTGAGGCTATGGGCAAATCATCAATAATACTGAGAGTGAATCTATATTCATGGTTATGTGTAAACCTTTTTTTAGTGCTATGAGTAAACCTTTCTAAATGCTTTGAGAAAGTCTTTCACGATGGTATGAGCAAATCTTAAATTATACTATGATGAAGTCTTTAACATTGCTATGCAATGCACTCTAGCACTAGTGCTGTACTGAGTATAGTATTGATTAAATCTGACTATCGTCATATCTGTTGACAGAGTCAATGGGATGATCCAATTTTCAACAATACCCTAAAAAATCTTTTATAATTCTATTATCAAATCCATACTAAAGCTATTATTACGTTTTCCTCAATGAATTGATCAAATCTTGAACAGTGCTGAAATCATCCATTTCAGTAATAATCCTGCGATCCAACCCTTCATAACACCTCGATCAAATCTTCAACATTGCTCTGATCAGATCAGGGGTGAGCTTTTCTGCAAGTCGACCGGCTGGGGCCGCTATCTGCAGCCGCTGGACTTGGGTCCAGAGTGAACCCGTTGCGGCGATTACATCAGTTCCTGACCCTGCCGGCGTACGTGTCTGCGTAGCTCCACGTTGCAACGCACGTGTCACATGACGGACGTTAACGCGTCACCACCTCGTCGTCCAGCTCTGATGTTTCTTTTGTCGGGAATGAAAGAAAATGGCAATAAAGATGCAGTCAGTCAGCTGCTCAGCATGGCTGCTTTCGCTTAAGAAGGTTTCAAAGTGCGATATTCAGAGCGACATTGACTTGCATGTGGAATCGTGGGGACGAGCATGAGAACAAAAACATAAGAAAAGATAGACCCTTGTGCCTCGGTTGCTATTGTTGACAGTGATGAAAATTCTGGAAATCCGTAGGGCTGGTGCGGCTTTCCGGGGCGTGAAGGGTTAAGAAAAGTTTCTGAAGCGATCGAAATGAGTTCAAACGAGCCCTGAAAGTAACATAAAGTTCATCGTCATGTGGCCTGGAGTTCAGTTTCGTTAAGGCACGAGTGCAATGTGCGTTTGAGTGCGGCGGGGAATTTTTAGAAGATGAACCTCAAGAGCTTGAAAGAAAAGCAAAAACTGTCATGCGAAATCAAATCCGATGATGTCGGAACGACTGTGCCCCATTTATTTGGAGAAAGTCAATAGCATTGCAATGATAAATGCATTCAACGCCGCCAATAACATTGAAGAGTTTAATAAAGTTATAGTTTTTATTTGTGATAAATTCACCAAGACAAACAACCCCATGCAGCTATGCATGGGGTTGTTTGTCTAAATTCACCCCATGCAGCTCTGCATTAAAAAAATCAGCTAACTTAAAACAGAGACAGAACGTACTTTATTCCTTGTGACTCTTTTAAATTCTTAATATTAAATCCATTGGAAAATACAATTTCATCTCGCGTAAGTAGTTCAAATGCATAATAAAAGAAAACAATTTGAATGCTCTTAGAAACGCAGAGTTAAATAAGGTTGATGCAACAGAAGTGGTCGGTTTTGAAGAATATAAAAGACAGATACAATTTATTAATTATAAATTAGCTGCAATACCATTGATAACGCTTATACTGTAAATCTAGATTGTTTTTCGTTAGACATTGAACGTTAACTTTTCACTCCCATCCTTATATTTCATACGGCGTACTCAAAGTCCATTATAAAATGAGTCTCATAATCATGGAGCACTCTGTGCGAGCTTCAAAAAGTGTATTTTCCAAAAAAGGATGCACAATTTTTCGAGCAAATTTTTGAACGGTATCAAAACATCGGGACTGGAAAGAGAGACCTGGAGGAAGGCCGATTAGACATGCCTGATGGCGCGCGCGCATCCCTCCAAGGAATGTCCGAGCAAAATTCCTGCATCACAACACCGGGGTCATGAAGCTTGGCCCAAATAAAGAATGTTCACTTGGAAGTCCCAGTGAAAGATGAGGGGCTCCATCTCTCCCGTGACCGTGCGTTAACTTCGTTACTACACAGAAAACCGTTACCTAGTCTTGCAGCGGCCTCTACATTTTGCTTCGGGGTCGTTTTGGAAACGCTCATGGTATAATTTGATGAAAACACATCCAACTTAGCGAAGTGAATGCCACACTGACGACTTCGTGAACCGTAGATAGTAGCCTCCCCGTCGGAGTTCCGTCGTTTTTGTGTGAATTGTCGTTCAATTTCATCGTTGAACACGGTTGAATAAGTATACAATTTACAGTTATATTCTCGTACACTTGAAGAGAACCTCGCAGTTGAACAAGTACACTGTCAGACATGGCTAAACGAGTTCATTCCAATGTTTCTAAAAATTATATTTTAAAGTAAGCAATGAAGGAATCTCAAATAGTTAAATTTGCGTGATTGGCAGTTCATATAGACACACTGCGCAGCATGCAGTTCTTATAGATAGACACACACTGCGCAGCAGGCAGTTCTTATAGACACACACTGCGCAGCAGACAGTTCTTATAGACACACACTGCACAGCAGGCAGTTCTTATAGACACACTGCGCAGCAGGCAGTTCTTATAGACACACACTACGTAGCAGACAGTTCATATATGTAGACACACACTTTGAAGTAGGCAGTTCTTATAGACACACACATTGCGCCGCAGGCAGCGATGTTTTAAGATTTCTAGAGCTACATTGAGTAATTCATAGTATTAATTGGGAAGTCAAAAACATTTCTTAAATTTAGTAATTCCATTTCTTGCATTTGTATTGATAGTAGTTAAACGCCTTTTGCGATATAAAAGATAACTCAAGATCAGTTTCAATTACCTATTTACTCTAAATGTATTGTACATCAAAATTTGGTTATGATATCATTCAAATAGCTTCAAAAATACAAGCTATTTGATAAGATTTTTTTGAGTATCCTTACTTTGGAATCGTAAGTTTATAAATAACATAAAAAGTAAACCAATGCGTACTCTTGCTCCGATACATTTTTACAGGCGAATATATATGAAGTCACTTCCTAACATGCTCTCTACTGTTTATTTCACTTTCTTTTCACTAGAAGTGTGCAATTTCAAGGTCACAAAGCAATTATCAACACTTTGTTAGTTTCGAACTAATCGATAGCGGTGTCTCCTTCTGGTGGCACAGAACAACCGCAACTGAGAGAGGCGCGTGTCGCATAGTGAGCAGGTGCACCATCGTGTCGAACGCTCACAAAATCCTGTTCAACAATTCTAGTGGGTTTCCGATTTGCTTCTAGCATTGATTTACATCGCAAACCTCGCTTAAGAACACATGCAATCGTGGCCTACCGCTCTTTCACAACATGCAGCACCACACTTTAGACACTTTTTGCGCTGTACTTTCAGAAACATGAAGTGTTATAGGTTCAATAGGTTCATAAGCCTGCAGTACAACACTCGCAGAAACATGCAATACAACACTTTAAAATAAATGCGGTACAACTCTTTCACAAGCAGGCGTTACCACACTTTCTCAACCATGTTTTCATGAACATGCTTGTACTATTTTAACTTCCGTTATTTTTCAAGTACATGGCAAACATTTTGAAGAATGTTTTGCTTTTTATTTTGGGGAATTCGATAGTATTTCTATTTCGAATAAAAAACCGTCACCGACATCTGAAAAAGTTCAGTACTCGTAAACATGAACTTTTTAGAGCCATTTTACTCTACGAGATTTCATATCGGGCAGAAATAAGGCGATAATTGTCCACTCAGAGCCTATTAAGTTTAGTAATAGAATCGCTGCGCTGTGCGGCCGTTTGTGTGTTGTTTTTGTTTTGTGTGCTGCGTGTATTGTGTGTACTGTTTGCATTGTGTGTGCGTTGTGTATTGTGTGCTCTGTGTGTGTGGTATGTGGTGTGTGTTACCAGTGCTAAAAGTTCTCAATCATTACTCAAAGAATTCAAGAAATTGAATTTAGTCGTTCAAGTATTAACAACAAATTCACTGACAAAAAACAACTGAAGTCTAAGGTATTTATTATTTTCTTCAAGAAATTCTTATTCAGAAATTCCCACTCGAGACCCTATTTGGTTTGTTTGTCCCACACCATTATCTCTCGGGGGGAG
>VOMN01059261.1:0-42649 GCA_014899125.1 Orchestia grillus | reverse complement strand
ACCAGCAGCAGCACCACCAGCAGCACCACCAGCAGCAGCACCACCAGCAGCAGCACCACCAGCAGCAGCACCAGCAGCAGCACCAGCAGGCATGAACCCGTCCTCCAGAAATCCCTGTCTGCTCGCCCAATTCTGCTTCAGGACGCTGCACAAACCTCAACTTAATCAAGAAGTTTAACCGGCCAGAATTTTAATTTGCAGCACCAATACGAGCTTTTCATTAAAACTTTATCTCATTACCTCTTCTGAGAGGGCTCTTACTTTTTGAAGACGATTTCCTTCTTGCTGTATTTTGGCCTCTCCAGCGGCCAACATTTTGATCTCTTTTGTAATCTATATCTCTCCTTAATGAGTGTCTTGACGAATGCGTCGAAATTTTTCTGGCAAGATAAGCTTGACGTGACAAACATAGCATCGTGATCCATTCCATTGATTTTCTGATAACATAAGTGGACGATATATCCAGGAGAGAGGGGAATAATTCCTGAGTTGTGAGCGTTCCGAGACAGCATGAGGACAACTAACAATGTACGTTCATGTCTTCTTTTCATTTGTGAGAAGCCTTCCAAAAGTTCCCGTGATCATTAGAATAACTTTAATTGTTCAGCCCAGTCTTCTACTATTACTTTTTTAGAGATTCTAACAATACAATATCTAACAACATCTAACAATAACTAACAATAAGATATATTTCTTGCAGCAGCAACCGAACTCCATAATCATTTAAGGACAGCGCAAGCAGCCGTATCAAAATAAAGCGTTAACCTGCATATGTATGAATGTAAAATAATTTTAAGCTTTGCTCCATTTCCTCAAACAGCAATGCGAGCAATCTGGTAAAAGCTATTTGCTGTAAGTAAAGCAAACTGACCCTTACATCGCTGCAAAGTCATAAAAATTTCACGCATGCAAATCATGAAAAAATTCTACCCTACCAGGATATGCTCTGTGAATTTTAAATGGCCTCCTGCCCGAGGCCTTGGGAGCCAAAGCTGTGCCGAGCGAAGAAGAACACAATTTGGAGAGTCCAAATGCCAGTAAAACTCGCACTGGTCACCTATGTTTTGTATTTTTTGCAAGTGTTAAAAGTCTGAAATTTTATTTAGAGTTTAAACTACAAAATAATATTTAAGCAGAATTTGAACTCCTATTGCTTAAGCAAAATTTGAACTAATTCTACTGAATCCCCATTAGCAATTAGTTTAAATGATGCAACTTCTAACATGAGCACAATAATGTCCATAAGCAATTATGCACAAGGGGACATGGATGATACACAGGAATTTCTTCTGTAAATAACATAAATAACACGGGAAAAGGAGATTTAACAGAGTAAATTGCGCAAGGAGAGGTTACACAGTTATCTCACTCCCATGAAGCCACACAACCACACAATTGAGGGATCATGTTTCAAATCATTCTTCGAATCTCGGCCATTCATTTTTTTGCACCATTGTTGCATCTGATCGCTGAATCAAACGATTTATCGTTGTTGTAGCGTGAGTACTGTTCTAAATCCTGATTCGCTAATTATCCCAATGTTTTCTATAGCCATGCTCGTAGAAATCAGTCGTTTTTTTAATTTTTTAGTAAAAGATAAAACAAAAAGCTTACAGCTTGTCTGCGTTCTCTTCTATCGCATTAAATCACAAATATCTGGGCCAGAATAAAATTTATTGGACGTTTCGAGTTTTTGCCTCAGCTCCATCGGTCATAAGCGTAGTTTCTTACGCCAAACCTGCAAGAAAGTTTTTGAGCAAATGCCTTACTCCTTTGTCATACACCGATAGCATCTCTAACAAATTTATCTGTCTCTTTTAGGTTTTTACGGCTGCACCGCAAAATAGAAGTTTTTCAAGGTCCACTTGACGGCTTTGAGAGCGTGCGATCTTGAGTCAGGGGCCTAAACATCCAGCTTTGACCTTTGCTTTGCGATCAAAGTGTACTTTCATAATAAAAATTGCCAATTCAGAAGCCCCCAAAATAACTCAGTTGAATTATGGAACTCGACCAAATTCTTCCACGAAAGAAAGTAAGTCCGGATGAAGTTTCATAATTCTTGACGTTCGATTTTCATCGAAGTCAAAGTGCGCATCTTTGAACGATGTTTTAGACGATCTTTAAAAGGAGTTCTTACACGCGCGTTTCTTATTCAGTGATAAAACTTGTAACATCTTCTTGCTACGATACAAAAATGCTATGGTAAGTAAATAAAAACTTTTATTTTACGTTCCATTGCTAAGCTAAAACTAACAATATTTTAATCGAGATTTTTTGTGAACGGAAACCTCGCGAAAATATTCAGTTTTAATGACATCTACTTTCAAAAAATAACATTTACCTTTCACAAATCTCTTATCTTATCAGTGACCTAACTTTTTTACTTCTTTATCAATTTTATTTGTTTGGTAAGAAGCTTAATACAACGAAAGTATATTTCAAATTAAAACTTCTTGATGCAAACATGTTCATAGAATTAGTCGGTTCTCAAGTGAGTGGAATTTTAAAAAATCAGTATGCAAAGGGACTTAACACTGAACAAAAACAAATTATTTATTTGAATGTAAAGTTAGCATTTACGTTTTAGTCATATACATAAAGCAAACACAAGACTCATCATTTTTCTCTCACATGCGACGTAAAATTTCGAACTTTAACGAAGTTAAAGTCCTGAAATCATATAAAATCACGAGCGTGGCACACTCCGCGGCACGCATGCTACATGCCGGGCACAAGCGTGCCACACTGCATAGCACACGCTAAATCACGGCACACGCTACATGCCGGACACAAGGGTGCCACANGCCCGGCACACCTGCTACATGCCGGACACAAGGGTGCCACACTGCACGGCACACGCTACATGCCGGACACAAGCATGCCACACTGCACGGCACACCTGCTACATGCCGGGCAAAGAGAGTGAACTGGTAAAGGGCTCGAGTGGCATTCTGTATGCAATGAATTTCGTCTTGCTTTTAAAAGGCTATGCAACACACAGGGCCATGCAACACACAGGGCTATGCAACACACAGGGCTATGCAACACACAGGGCCATGCAACACACAAGGCTATGCAACACACAGGGCCATGCAACACACAGGGCCATGCAACACACAGGGCCATGCAACACACAGGGCCATGCAACACACAGGGCCCTGCAACACACAAGGCAATGCAACGCCCAGCACTACGATGCAGTTTTTAACTTCGGATAACATTTCTCAGATGACTGAATACGTCATCACTGTTTCATGGCAAAGTGTGTCCAGAAGACGGCATGAGCAGGCCTTCATGCAAGAGACCCTGGAAAAAACCGCCGAGTATCAAAAAGTAATAGGCAGCAAGATTAACATTTGCACTTTAATATGCCATTGGAGAGAGGAAGACTGGAACAAAGTATATTTCAAAGATGACTCGAAATTTAATGTACTTGGAAGTGATGGCAAACAGCTGACAAGAAAGAAAGAAATGTAAGAATACCAAGACAAAACTTTCACCATGAAGAAAAATTGGTGAAAGTTTGAAATCTACCTTTCAAAGAAGACTAAGCTTGGTGGAGGCAGCGTGATGATGCTCGGCTTGATACCTGGGCAGGGCACTTATCTCTTGTGTGCTTAAGCTGTAGTAGTAGGGAAAAATTGCTGCACCAGTATTGCAGAATTCCAGGATTAAAATTCCAGTACTTATACAGGTTAATGCTCCCTGCCATACAGCAGAGCTGCTTATGAATTATTTAGAGGAGCAAGTAATAGACGTTATTGACTGGCCTTTTCAGGGTCCGGACATGAATCCTATGGATAGAAAAGCTTATAAAAGACTGTGCTAGAAAATGTTACGAACAGAGATCTAGCAAATGTTGAACATTTGGGGCTGAAATTAGAAGAGGAATGGTCAAAAATGACAGCTGACCAGCTTCGGGATTTGGTGAAATTTAGCGCAATTGAAAACAAAGGTTCCAGTACAAATATTGAAAATACCCATTTGTGTTTTATTTTCTTTCTTCTTTATTTAAAAAAATTAATTTGATTCTTCAATTTCTAACACTCACCAATAAAAAAAAGTTTCAATATCTTATATGTATTATTTCTGGTAACATGAAAATTTGCTACAAATTTAAACACTGTACAGGTGCATATTCAGTAAAAATTTAAAAGGAATTGAGCTCATATTTTTTAAACGTCACAGTTTTAGTATTTGTTTCCTAGTTTTGGTTAGGAGTGTACATCAGCCTCGGCACTCCTGAATTCGCAAATGAAGTTCAAATTGCTGGTACGAACTAAGCCTGAAGGAAGTAAATGATACGTTATTTTTATTGTTACAGAAAGCCGCTGCCAGCTTACGTGCAACGCTAGCTTCAGTTTTGTTTACGTTTTCAATAAGACCACATTTACCCTAGTACGGAAACCTAACAGCAGTTCTTCGAAATTGTCCAATATCATACTTTTGACCTTTCTATAGTAACTCTCCGGGAGCTCACCTGCATGTGTCACAACAGTCTTATTGCACTTGTACATAAGGCTGTTAATAGCTTTCATACGAAGCCAGCGAAAGTCTCAGTGCAAATTAAAATGAGACTAAAGTGAGCTTTTTGCACGGAACGAGCTGCAGTCCTATGGCAAAAATAGCTTAGACGTTATTGTAGTGAATAGCAAAAGGTAGAACTAGAAGTCTAAGAACAGGTAAAAGTTTCGTTTCCTGCTTGATTACCTCGGATCCTCTCCTGCAAACACAAAGTTAATATTAAGGAAAATTCTTCGAAGCCCTAAATCAAATTTTTGTATCCCTCATTCTTCATTTCTCATTCAGAAGAGACCAACAGCTCGTGATGAGCCAAGGCCTGCCATCCTCTTTGCACAGACAGAAAGAGTCGTGTGCGATGCCTTCCATTCTATCTCTTTCCAGTTAATACACAGAAGCCTCCGGACTCGTGACCGAAAGAGGCCTTCACTCCTTGATCTACTGCACCGGTCTATTGTTGGAAAACCTACCTAGATGGAGCTTCAAGAATAAGTTAAGAATCCGTATCTAATATCTGCGTGCAAGCCTATGTTCAGGGAACAACTGCAATACACGAGATCACAGTTCGTGTACCTCTTGTTTCTTGAAGAGACTTGCCAAGACGATGAATCGTCCTCTGAAGACTTATTCATGATATCATTCACGAGAGTATATTATTTTTACTGTCGTGTCTTGCTGCTCCATTAGGCTCTCCAATTTTTGAGGTCCAGTTTTTATTAAGACTGTTTTCAGGAGAAAGTCCCTGATTTCTTTTCTCAATTGCGTCTAAATAGTTTCGAAACGAATCAAATGAAACGTCAACATATCAACGTAAACGTCAAGAGCTGTGTTTTTCAACGTCTGATTCGAAGGAATTGAAAGTGCGTAATGTTTCAATTTTGTAGATGTTGCTTAAGCTGCATTCAGTTAATTACATCTCATGGGCATCATCTACTGAAGAAAATTTTCCTTATGGAAATACACTACACGGTACTGCTGGAATTTTTCAGTATGACGAAACATTTTTCCTTTACTTTTTAATTGAGCACAGAATTGGCAATTAAAAAAAACATTATCCCTGTCCTAAGAGATGCTCTCGACACGTTTATTGTACACATTCTGAACTCCTTCCGTTGTTCGTACGAGAACACGAATGTTACTGAGAACAGTTTCTAAAACCACATATTTTAAATGAACCATGCTTCATCTGATCGTAGGGTATTTCGTCAGGTTTGCCCAAGAGAAAACATTTTTCAAGAGGGCGTAAATCAACATCACAATTTGTAAACGCTTCGATCTACCGGTGAGGTATTCGCACTGTCTATGAAGTCATTCCGCGTATGGACGACTCGTCTAGCTAAAATTTAAGACACACTCGCGGAACTCCACATCTCCTTTGCATTACCGATACCAACTCCAAAATTCATCTTCAATGATAAACTACGTTACAAATATTAGGTACGAGTTACTACTATGCCTGAAAAATTAGGACAAAATTACTGTGAACTAAATCAAAGGGATGGGACACTGCAGACAGGTCACCCAGCTTCAATTATCCCGGCTGCGGCTCAGCCTCAACGTTCTAATGCAGGAAACCTTAGCTAGCCTCAAAGCTGCGTCTTATTGACGAGGTTCTTCTAAGGAACTTAATTATTCCAAGCGCGATAAGGACTATGGCCTGGTTGCAAAGCCGCAGTCCCGAATGTATAGTCGCAGTCCTGGTTGTAAATTCAGGGCTTAAGTCGAAAACTTGTAGGCCCGGTGGGTCCGCTTGGTATTCTGATCCCAAGCTTGAATTCATGATCCCATAATTGGGTTCGTGTATATGACATGAGCATGGATCTCATAGCGCGATTTATTACATTTCTATTTTTTCCAATGACAACAGTCAAGAAAGTGCAAGCCCATCGGTCACAATTTTTTTGACATACATGAGTGTGCCAATGTTTACTCGTCAGCTCAGAGCTGCAACGGTGGACGAAGAACGAAAGTGTGCTTGTTTGCGTGATTTCCTACGGAATAAATGTTTTGAGTGCATTCTTCGCGATAAAGTGTCATTTTAGCTGAATTTATTGGTGCATTAGTTCAGAGGTTCACTAATTTGTCTTCAGGCAGATAAGTGAAACTACATTCGGGTGTAGAAACCACAACCATAGGTGAGACTTAATAAGATCACACTGAGAGTCAAAGCTTTGGAGTATTCATTGTTTTTGTACAATTTTCTCGTGCGTATTCTCACAATCTGTAGAGTTCCTGGGTAGCCAGGAGAGTTTAACTTTGGTATGATATACCATGGACTTGCACGTGGGTTCATAGGCGCTGGTTCACGTATGGGACAGATACATGCGTATCTCATACTGTTACATCACTCAAAAACATTTTCATGATACTTTTCTGCCTAGGAGAATGGCATTACGATGCATTTATGACGCACATATGTGCTTCGGTTTTGTACCAAGCGTGTGACACCGGAGCGTCAAGAATGCGTGGCATTTCCCATCCCTAAAAGTCTATTCCTCATCTTCCCTTCTCCATCTTTACATAAAGCAGAGCCCCAATTGCCAATACTCAATTGGCGAACAACTGTAGTCGCGCAAAATACATGCGAGGGCAACGATGACACAGCTAATTAAATTCTGAAAAGAAATTCGATTTAAGAATTACTAGCGTGAACAAAAGGTGATTTTCTGCGGACTCGAATGAGTCTGGCGTGCTAGGCTCATTAAACACCGCTGAGGGAAATTCTGCACTTTAGTTTGTCTTGTGGAATTGGACGCCCCGGAAGACTTAGATTTTTACCTCGGGGAGCGTCTTCGCGAGATTACAAAGCTTCCTGCAGGCCGCGTCTGATCACAAGGCCTGAGCTCACGTTCAATTCACCCCGGTAATTATTCCCTCATTGCTAAGAAAATTCATCATTCTCGGAAGTAATTTCGCAATTTTAAGTAGCTGGAACTTTTGAAAACCTTTTGATATACAGTAGCTGCGCAAGGTCTGGCTCAAATACGAAACTACGATTTTTTTCGAATACATTCGTTGTATGACACTGTAATAGAAGGTGCATTAATGTTGAAACACTCCCGGTACTCTTTTCATAGGGAACACATCATTCATGAGCTCATTATATAAACATATTCGACAATCGGAGACTAAATAAAACTGTAGATTTACATCACATTTTTACGAAGGAGAGAGCTGCCCTTTTAAACGGCATCGCTCAATCATTTCGCGTGCATAACTTGCTCGATTACTACTTCGTTTCACTGAACAAAACATCTTAAACTTCTATCTCAGTACCGTAAAAATCCACTTAGCAGTACGCATTCCAATGTTCAAAACTTCTGAAGGAACGACAATGTCTCGAAAATGATCGTCCTGCTGTTGGAAAATTTTTGTCCTTTAGTTAATCAAAGTTTCTCATTGAAGGGCGTTTAGGCGACCCCCAACGCCGGAAAAAAGGAAGAACTTTCCACAGCAACGCTGCCCTAATGGTCGCCCCGTGGAAGCCCTATTCCAATGAACGGTAACAATAAAGCTTTACTGCAGCTGTGTCCGTGGCCCAGACGCAATGAACCCAGGTTTCGGCGGCATCTGCTCCGCAGGATGACTGCAAATGCACTGACGTAAAACAGATGGAACTCGTCGAGCTCACTCTTTTACATGTAAAAGATTGAAAATTTGCATGCTGAACACAGCTCATTTCAATTATATTTTACCATGAAAAATTCTTCAATTCGTAAGTTTTTGAGTTTTCATTTCTTCCTACCGCTCTAGTGGCTTAGTGCAGCCGCGGTGTAATGTACAGGTTCTGAGGAACCAACCTCAGAGCTACGCGTGTATCATATGAATCTCTTTAATGAACTTTGCGTGCAGATATTTATCCTTGACGAGGGGGCCTTAATTTTGAAGCTTTGAATTAAATTACGAATGGAGTGGGGCTTAATCATTATTCCGTTTAATTTTCAAAACAGAACTTCAGCGTCATTACTGAGAGCATAAATGATGCCGAAGCGTTATGTTGCTGACCATTATCTTCAGCAACCTCAGGTGGATATTGCCAATGAATAAAGAACTGTTCGCATAGAGAATTATGTTCATTTTCTCGTTGACATAAGTGGATAAAGGTGGAAAAACTCCAGTAAAGGTGAAAATATTGAACAATCTCATGGGATCCAACCCAGAACGTGTGGCACGAGTTGGAGGATGGTCTAAGAAATTAGACGAATGAGAACGGAAGAAACAATGGCTTAGAAGAAGTATTGAGCAAAAAGGAGCTTAGCTTCTGGGGAAAGTTTGTGATCGGCAAAACTCGCGCGGACTTTTTGGCCAGCCCGAAAGATTGATCAAAAAGAAGCTATCCTCTCCGAAAAAAAAGTCTGCGAAACGCCAGATTCCGTTGACGCGAACGCAGAATCGAGGAGTGGCCAGACGTTTTTGTTGGGGCTTCTACCACAAATGTTTGGAGAGTTACAATAGCCTTAGTTATCTGTAAACTAATGAACAATTGCAAACCTCAAAACTGAGAATTCTTGTTAACCATATCATCTAAAAAAACAAAAATTCGAGGGTATATTTAAAAAAGATCGAAAATATAGTTGGAAGTAGACCCCACTGAAGTCTGCAGAAATTTCTTGTCGGACTAAAGAGAACTTTTATGGTTTTACGGCTACTTTATTGGCAGTAACATACTTTATGATACTCTGTAGTTCGTGATAGGCAGTTTCCGCCAGAACACGGAAATTTTGCGGATTCGTGTAACGTAGTTCTCCAGGCTGCCGCTTCTTTCGACCGACATAGGCGCAATTGCACAAATGATGATTCGATTATGGATTTTCTCTCGAACAAAGCCAAAGAATTTCTCCCCGGCATTCTTTATCCACTCTTGTGCGTTTCCCACCAGAATTTACTGAGTGCCTTGTAAAAATAAGCAAAGAAATCGTTACCACGTAGATATCAAAGGCTGCAAATACTTACAAAAAAAGCATTTTTAAGAGAATGTTGTTCGTGAGCATGCTACAGCCGTAATACAAAAAATGAAAGTACAACAAAGCATTATTGTAAGTAAAGCATGTACAAGGAACGTTGAATAAGCCAAATTATAAAGGTAGGCCGAAACCTTGAGTTCCAATAAAATTTTCTCCTTAAAATGTTTCGAGTGATGGCTTGAACAGAATGATTAACATTGGATAAGGTATCACAAAACAGACCGTGCAAGAGATCCAAGAGATCGCTCTCTGAATAAGACAGACTGCGTCAAGCGACTCTTGAAATCGCTTGAAAAATTCTTAGCGAATCTTGAACAAGCATTTCCGGGCTATGGAAGAGGAGTATAAAACTTCTTTAGCAAAAGACTGAGAACACACTTCCTTTCCATCCATCCTGGATGTCAGTAAAGGAAGAATTTGAAATTTTATTTAAGGTGCCTAAGAGTGTAACTTCAATAACGAAGTCGTCCAGCGATGACGACTGAAAAATTTCATTCCTCGGAAAAAGAATTTTTTTAAATGGGTGCCGACACAGAACACGGATTTGTAAAAGAATTATTTCATAAAAGGCAAAATATTTCGTTCAATCCTATAGGGGCAAATGCAGGCAATATTTTATACTGAATTGTGTTATTACCACTCAAAAAATACCAATTTGCTTTTTAAAGTCCCATAACACCACTCTCTATAAGGCAAAAATTTAAACAAAAGTATTCAAGAATACAGTTCGGACGTTCATACTAAAACAAATTGTCAATATCAAAGGAATTTAAAACCCTTATTACGCGTACACTTCAACGTTCATTGGTTCAATTATTTCCGTGAGAAAATATTGCCGTTCGAAAGTTTTAAGATTGATAGTTTACCTCTCGTGCTCTGAGAGGCATTTCAGCTTCTTGACCGAGTTCTTGAAAGACAATTATGCTACCTTCACGGAGGGTGTTCGCAAGCTAAGCAAAACAGATGGCATATTTGTTCAAGACTGGTTACTTATGCACAGTACTAGCGTCCCTATGCCGTCAAAAATGACGAAAAATTTTCACGAGAAATCATATAATTTTCTTCATCGCTGATACTGACTGCCTTCTCTGTCCTAGTCTCGCTGATTAGAAATACACACCTGAGGTTCTGAACTCGTGAATCTCCTCTTATCTAATTCACTCATTGCGTAAATATATGATTACCCAAAAAGTACATCAACTCGGCATAACACAGGGTGCCTGAAAAAGCTGTATACCTCACTTTTAACTGCTAATAAAATGGACCCAATGAACTGATTTTATCATACTTGGTTTCATTGGACGCAGAAATTCTTTCTGCATCACACCCTTTATAATGTAAAATAACGACTTTGAATTGATCTTTTACTGTAAAAAGCAAGTAATGTGTATAGCAGGCGACAGGTTTGATAACGTTGTGATGTTGATGGTAAAATAGCTGGGCGCACCTTATTGAGCCTCATAGCAAAAGCATATCCTAAAATTGAATATCATGTTTTATGACGTTTCCCAACTATAAAGGAGAAATTATGAACCTGTACGCTAAATATTCACCTGTAATACGAGAATAACAGCAGAAATTTGAGGTAAATTTAATGTAAAATAGTGGTGAATTGAGTGTGCAATAAAGAAGGTCAAGGTATCACCGTTGAAAAATAATTGATGACGTTAGCCATTTTTGAGCGTCCTGTTTGTTGTGGCATCTGAGATAGAGTTCCTGGTTTGTGGCCACCGAGGCATAGAGCTGAATTTCGAAAAATTTTCCTCTCACCCGAGCAACGCCACCGAGTGCTGGTGCTCGCACCTATACGAGCTAAAGTTGATGAATGGCACAGGGAATTCCATTTTGATGTATCTTCCTCCCATCAAAACACGCCGCTGGGGGCTGGTGCTTCCACGTATAAACTAAAGTAGATTAATGATAAGTAATTGTGATATGATAAAGCTTCACGAGACTAATGTTTTTGTGTCCTATTCTTTATTCTTTATAGAGTGTTGAAGCAAAATTTAGCCTTGACGACGCCATGGCACCATTTTTGTATTCTGTTGCAACCCACATTTCAGAAATATTTTTCCGTGAACTTCCAGAGTCAGGATCCAACAGCGTCTCCCACTCCGTCAGAATCATCGAAGCGATGTCTCCAAAATCTGCATGTGGCCTCAAGGTCGAAGTTTTCATCTCAGCCTCATCTCCATCGACAAAAATCTGGAGAAAGCACCCTCGGGTACTTCGTATCCAGCAAACAGATCGATAAGACAGCACCTTTCATTTTCAAAGCAACTTTATTTATAGAAGCATTCCCTTGAGACTCACGTTCTTATATTCGGGTTTTGGTATAATTTAGATTTTATATTTGAAATTACATCCAAGTTAATTTACAATCAGTAGAAAATACGTTTAGATGAATCATTTTTCGTTCATCCTGATCTGATCATCCCCGGAGCCGCTGTTGAAGCACCGTCTTCGTTCATTACGAGCTATTTTACGGCCGATTCTTATATGTTCTTTCTTTTTATCCTACTGCACTTGTGATCAATTTTTATACACGATTTCTGCGTTTTTTTATCTCTGCAGAGCACGCAATGGGTAAATACGCATACATGCAACATGTTTTTACTAAAGGTTTAAATTAGGTTCATTCCGTAAAATACACTCAGCAATTCAACACAAAATATCGAACGATCTACGAATTGAGGGCTGTGTGAACGAAAATAGGTAAGAAAATTTGAGTAATGTCAACTATTTTAACCGAAATTTTTACCTGGCGGGAAATTCCCGTTCATTTTCACTGCCCTACTAAGTGGTATTGATGAGGTTACCTTCGTCCTGCTATAAAAAGAAATGTTTGTTCATACATATGCTACACCCACATGGTGAAATCAGGCTTCAATGCTGGATAAAAAGTTTGGAACTGAATCTTTCAAGGGTTATTTGGCCAAGCCCAGCCATTTCATGGGCTCTTGGACCCATGCCAAAATTTGCGCTTTTCTTCTTACATGACATGTACGAAAGTCTGGCATGACATGGATTTTAGCGCAACGCCAGTCGAAGATTGATGAACTCGGATCTAAGTCTAAAGAATCCTCCTAATTAATTCAGTTCCCAACTTCGTTAGACAGCAAACTAAAAACCTGGACGGCAGATCGTAGCAGGGCTGAGGCCTGTAGTTTTCGCCCCATTTTCGCGCTGCTAAGTGTTTTGCTCAACCAAGTGAGAGCTGACCAGCGCGTCAGGGCCAGAGGCCTTGGATACAAATCTCGGTATGATGCCGTAGACGACATATTATGCATATCTTTCACCAAAGCTACCCATGTGTAGACACGAGTTTAAACTCTACATCTGTGTGTTCTGAAAGTATTTCTTTCCGCATAAAAAACGACTTCCTTATCTCCTGAATGAAATTCTAAACTTGCGAGCAAAATGTGTCGAGTATGTTTTGAAAGTTGCTCAGTTTTTAGCGTCTCCATTTTTCTGAAGCTTCGGTGCTGGACAAGGGCAGCTCATCGAGCAACTTTGAGCTCGGTTCATGTTTTTCTGACAGCCATACAGACAGGCGCGATAGAAATGTTGCCAGTGCTTGAAGGGAAAAGAAAAGGTAAAACATGGACGCCATAGCCAAACTTGCGCTTTAGCCTACATCAACATGGGTTATATTAGTCGCGGAAATCTAAGACAACCGCGGGTGTCTCGTTCCAGTGGTAATGACAGAAAGACGATTGAACGATAGCATCGGCAATTCCAGGTGGAAATCAAAGTAATATTCTGCAAGAATAGCATTACTTCCATAATAGCATTAATAGCATTAACAATCATCCACTTGAATAATTTGATTAAATTTTAAAAACAATTTTTCATTCCAGAGAAATCTGGTTTTCTTTTTATTTACGCAGGGTTGAACAAATACTTTCTCCAACCACTTCATCCTCGTGTCAAAACAAAAATGAAAGTGAATAACAAAATATTGTGATTGTTATACTCCTACTGTTTTTGCTGTGGTATCCAAATATTTCTGATGGAAAAAAAGTGGCTGGAACACTTCTTGACTGCAGCAGAGCATGAAATTTTAAATCCATCGTAGATTCAGGTCAATTCCGAAGTTGTAATTCCAAATGAAAATATTCATATAATTTTACATATTTTTCTGACTTTCTCCGAGTACATTTTTACCTAGTTATTTTTCATCGATATCATCTCACCAATATTACCGGGATCAAACATATATTCGTACTATAACTCAAGTGTCCAAACGCAGGACACTGTAATGGAAAGTGTTGCCGTCAGCTAGAAAGCATCAACCGAGAAAACTGATGTCTTGTTATTTAAACACTATAAATTTCTATTATCTCCTCTCCTCAAAACTCGCGTGAAAAATAGGTGCTCAAAACTGTTGCTCAGCCTTAGGAGAGAGCGCTTACCACCCCCCTGAGACCTGCTCAGCAGAGCGCGACATTGCTGATGATAATGAATAGAAGCGTTTCCAACATATAAATGAACTCGATGTGCGCATTTCACACTTGCATACGTTTCAACGAACTTTCTTACTCCAGTAATTTCCTCTAACGTAGAAAGATGTACTATTTTAAGCTTCATTCCTCAAGAAATTATAAAATCTATCAAATCGAGTCTTAATTTTCAGGGCAAATTGTGCCTTCAGAATAAAGAAAGGCTTCCACGTTGATGTATTGCCAGTCTTCCAAACTCTCTCTTATTTTTGCCATCAAAACTTTACGATAACTACCTCTTCCGTCGCTATTTTTGAGCAAACTGCAGCACGGAATAACGTCGTTTAATTATATTTCATTTTGATGTTCTGTCAACACGGCAGGAACAGATTAGATTCTCCCTTATTCAGTTGCTCGCCGGGAGCCAAATGAGCTTTAAACGAAATCTTAAAAGTTAATAGCTATTTCGTGCACAGCGATTATTTCCATTGTTTAGAGATGGGTTTTTCCACAGAGAGATTACTCCTCAAAAATACTCTTTGTTCCTTAATTCTATCGTAAAATTTCGTGTTACGATACACATTGGATTATTTTATTTCTAGTTCTTTTCTCTCTGCTCTTAAACATTTATATCGTGCTGTTACTTTGTACAACATTTACTTGATAAGTAATGGTAACATCCCTTCTAAAGTTTCAGCAAACCAATTTGATGAAAAAGTTGCAGAACGTTTCATTTCCCTCGTCGGGAAATCCTTTACAACTAGAGATGGCTCTTCCCACTTATTTCACGAAGTTTTATTTCGTTGTATTTTTTAATATTCAAGATATTTGTTATTTCAATGAAATTCAACAAACACCTCAATCTTTATTATACGCGTAAAAAAGATTTGGCTAATTAATTGTCATATATTTTAAAAATAACTCTTAAAACTGCTCATGCGTAGCAATTCACTAGCAGTCGACGCTAGAGTATGCAACTGCGGTACCAATCACGTGACAACAATCGACCCTTACAATTGCACACTGAACTCTCCACGTTCTTGTATTTCCTTCCTAATCTTTCCCACATCGCCATCGTTTGCCATTTCTGGAGCGCGCAATGGCCTGGAAAATTTGGTCGCGTACCTGAGATATTCAAATTTTCCACCCGGATAAACAGGAAGCTAATGAGCAAACATCTACAGCTGGCGTCGGGCTAAGGTCTTGATGGTGTCAAACACGTATTATAAAAAAATTAAACCGTATCACGCATTTCTAAACAAAAGCCAAACCGTATCACGCGTTTATAAACAAAAGCTAAACCGTATCACGCGTTTATAATTAAAAGTTTAGGCGTAGCATGCGCATATAAACAAAAATTAAGGCTTTTCATGCATATCAGAACTACTTTCACTAGGGACACAGTACGATTTTATACTACAATTGCATAATTTGCTCTGGCAGAAAGTTTTTGCCCTTGCCGTGCGGCCAATCTTTACGTGGAGCTAATTTTGGGCAGTCTTTTGTCTCTGGGGAGCCAAAATCAACTTGCCAGCTGGTGCACTTGACGAGCCAGAGCCTCTTAGCTGCCAAATGGCCTTAATTAGTTTCCTAGAGTGTGACGTGGTTTCGTTTTCTTTAGGAAAGGTAGAAAGCTAGTCCATTTAAGGAGGATTTCCCGCGGGAACGACGAGCACATATAGCCTTTTACGAAGTCTGAGCCCCGAGGGGACTTCTCGGTGCTCAGATGATAGTGGAAGGCCTGCCTAAAGAAAGCAACAACCGATTATGTGGGGCTCTAATTTGCGAGTAAAATAGCACTACGGAAAAATTGCGAGAAAATGTGTGAGAACAAAATAGAAGGGAGACTGTTTGTAGTGCAGTGTGGCGACCAGGTGAGTGGGACTCGCGTGGAGGTCGAATGCTTCACTGACATGTTGCGGAGACGGAATTATCAGGCTTCTGAAATCGAGTGCATCATAAACAATTTTTTAAATTCTCGTGTATGCGATCGTACTTGGTCCTGCTACAAGCGAGAATAGTTACGATTATTTTCTAGAGGAAAAGTAAAAATGAGCACGAATAAAACAATCTGTTCACGACAGTCATTAACTGGATAAAAAGTTACGCCAGAAAATAAGTTTTTTGGTAATGCATGTCATAAAATTTGCAGACGGTGAAAATTAAAAAGGTTGTGAATGAAGTTGTTCCCTAATATCTTCAATCAGTTGCTGAAAATTAATTGCTTGATTTTAACTTTGTGCTTCTTCAGGCTGCTTCGATCCACAAAAGCGACGTCCGGAGTCGTCGCGATGGAAGAGTTGCTATTAACCTTTGAACGATACGCGTAGGTTTTTCGCCGTGAAAGACCGGCAAATGTAATGCATTCTTTAGTAATTTAACATAGGAGTTATGCACGTAGCGCTCTACTTCAGTCAACTTTGCTCTACACTTTAGAGAGACTTATCAAAAAATAACTTCAATCATTGGGGATCCGCGTCCCGTGTTTTCGTTCCGGCTTGTAATCATCATCAATCAAGTTCGGCCTGACACGCACTTGTTTATCACCCCAGCACTCACACACAGATACGGGGAACGTCTGCCTTCCTAAAAAATCTACGGAGGGTAGAAGAGAGATTTACGTCCTTACTGAGTAAAGACTAGCAGGTGAAAAAGAACGTCAACATTCTCTTTTGCTCCTGAAGCGTATGCATTCTTCCTTATATATACGTGCAAATATGCAGGAATTTTTGCTTGGTATACCATCTGCCGCACTCGTATGAATCAGACAGGAGAAATTAAAATCTTCTCTGACAGTTATACTATATTTCACAGAAAATTTTTTCATGCTTCCAATGAATGCTTCGTTCATGCACCAATAAAGACAACATGTAAGGTCTTTAAAGATGACCATTCACATATTTCGAGTATTTATGTATTACAGATTGGCTGAAACAAAATGAAAATTACAAAATTATACAACCCTTTGGTCGGAAACAGTTGGGGCATACGTTTGTTGTTGGCTGGAAGCAGGGAACACGCGCAATTTTTGTCATTAATTCTTCGTTATAAAAGGTAATTTTTCTTCTTTCGACCTGTGAGGTATTTTCGTCTTGAAAAATCCCTTGAACCGATGTATCGGAGAACTTTCTAAGGTTCTTGACCAAATTCTACCTCCAGTGTACCTTCTAATACCGAAGATTGTCGCAGCATGTTCATTAGCACGAGGGCCTAGCTGGCTCTCTTTGGATATCTCAAATAATGCTTGTATGACTGCTGTTGTTCTGAACTGGTTGAGTATGAATTTTTACGTCTTTGTTTCCTTTTTGTATTACTTTCTTCGTTTTCCATATTTATTTAAGTCTCAGTGGGTAGTCTTTCAAAATTCATTGAATATGTCGAGGTAGAAACAATGTTTACTCGTATATTTATCAATAAATATTGATCAAAAACAACGAATTCTTCAGCTTCTGTATAAACTAGACAAAGTTTTATTGCATTCATAGAAGAGTTATCATAAAAACACCAAAGCCCGGACTGTTTTTCTGACTGCACCAACTGTTTCCGACCAAAGGGAGCATCATACTAGGGTCGGTCATGAAGGGCAGTTAGAATAAAGATTTATCAGCCTTTTGCAAAGCAAATTATGCCTAGACTTTATCCCCTAAAAGTAATTGAAGCATTGACGCAATGATAGCAAATTTAAAAATTAATCGTTTTTATATGACACTCGTAAAGAAAATGAACATAAGCCTATTTCAAAACAATATTCATATTAAATCCATTGCGTTTCTCAGCAGCGCCAAATTTACTTTTCGTAATATAAACCGGCCAAATCAGCTTACGCATCTTCATCACCATGTTGAGCAATTTATGAATACAGAGACACGGTGCGAGCACTCGTTGGTGCCCCGGAACAAGGGGCTCAAGTTGGACGAGATGCATTGCGAGCGCCTCGGGAAACTCACGAGGCTTGCGCTCGCCCAGGCTCGGCTAATTTGGGAAAATTTCAAATTAATTCTAACGCTGATTGCAGCGGGCATTAGCGAAGCCGGGCCTTGATTGGGGTGAGGTGGCCGCGGCTTTCGCTAGGTGGGCTGATAAGCGCGGCCAGGACCCCACACCAGCGACGGCTCAGCTGTCACTAAGTGGAGTGCGGACGCACAGGTGTACGCGATCTTAAGCCTAAAAGAACGAGCTGATTTTATAAATTAACGAAATATTTCGAATGCAAATGGGCACATTTTATGCTGCTGGGTGCACGTTCACCCTAGTTTTCAATGAAACAATTATAATTTAGGACTATACTGTATGTTTTCAGATGCCCATTGTTCTTGACGGTGACAGTCACAGAGTTAAGAGAGTGAATTGGCCTAAATGGCAGAGACAATGAATTCAGTGAACAATGGTTACGAGTATACTGTAGTAAACAACCAGTGGTAGAATGTGGATGTTAGATGCGTTATTGAAGGTGCATCTTCATTCCGTAAATGGGTTTCCCTAACGCTGATCTTGAAGTTCATAACTGAAATAGGAGCTTTGAGTTGTTTACGTTGTAAAGTTTATTGAGTTCCTTATCTTTAATGTATAACTCCTCAAAATTGTACTACCTGCTGAAACCGGATATGAGGAGTTTCTGAGGGGATAACCTGATTGGTTGCAAGGTCTGAGAACCTACGAAATAATTCTCAACAAAACTCAGAATTCATTCCAGAAATTCGATAGAAGACTTTTTGAGAAAAAAACTTTTTAACGAAGAGTTAAAAGTGGTTTTCACAACCTCTTACGTTGCCCAACATCTCGTTCAATTGCGGTTATAACCACAGATGTGTTTTGTCCGCTATTGCAGTCGTTGGATCCACTTCAGTTCCCACGCCCGCGTCTTTGAACTCGACAATCAATCGACCAAATGGATCTCCTTTCTCTCTCAAAAATTCGTGGTCAAAATCGCGTTATTATCGCGAGATTGACGGGGAGCGTACGAGCTCTGGGGCTCGTAAATAGTTTACAGAAATGAAGAATTTCTGTCACTGCAAAATGGCAAAACATGTTTTCGCTTTAAGTAAGCAAAAATATTCCGTTCTCTCGACGGTCATTCGGAAAAAATTGTATTCGTTCGTGTTAGCTTTTCTTCGTGGTTGATTCAAAAACAGGGGAATAGCAATGGCATCTGTGAAGAGCTCTGAAAACTTCATGAGAAGGAATGAGAATAGAACTGATGCTTTATTTCTGTTGCTAGAGTATCGATAAAAAATGAATACGTTCTGAATTGAAAATAAATTCCGCAACATAACAGAACCGAAACAAAGACAAGAAATAAAGCTGCTCTAGAAGAGACTGTAAAACGAACTCGTTGCCATAAAAATTCATTAACACTCTTGAAATTGAGTTCATTTCCATTTAAAAAATTCCGAGCAATGAATACTTTAGAGTCAAGAAAAACTTCCAAGTTAATTTTGGTTAAGAATATAATTTTTGACAAGCAAAAGAAATTAAAGTTTAGGGGAGAATTAAATAGCGTTGTGAATTACACATTTTACAAGAATTACCTTTTCGTCCACTCTGTACACTTGTTTCAAGTCTACAAATCTGAAACCTATGTGTATGGTAACCTTAAGTTAATTAAAAATAGCCTATCGAGCCGTGATTAATTTCAATTATTCCCAACTGAAGTAACTAATTGGGCAGAAAATCCGATGTTTTGAAGATAATTTTTTATTCCGAGTTGTAACAGGAAGAGCTGTGCGTCTCAAC
This sequence comes from Orchestia grillus, assembly GCA_014899125.1. Classification (NCBI taxonomy): domain Eukaryota; kingdom Metazoa; phylum Arthropoda; class Malacostraca; order Amphipoda; family Talitridae; genus Orchestia; species Orchestia grillus. The sequence continues at coordinate 22,989 of VOMN01059261.1, read as the reverse complement.
ATGATTGTCTTTAATAGTCTCGTGTTCAATAATTTCTCCAATATATTACAGGTTGGGAAATTTCTTTCCTACTAATTACGAGTGCAACTTTGCTTCTCTGATTTGAGATCTTTATCATGTAATTTCCACATTTGTGCGTTCAAGTTTTGTCATAAATCTAGTTAGTCTAGAAAGAACCGCATCTATTCTGACGATTCTAATGGAATTGACATATATACCAACAGACAGGTTTGAATGCCTTATAATTACTGACAGGAGAAGAGTACCGTGGTAAAAGTGAGGTCTAAGCTTCCTCTACCATCGTTGTATTAAAAACTGAAATTAATCTCTACACAGGAGCAGCACCAGCAACGAAAATGATAGGAGTTCAAAAGTCGAAATTTGGCAATCGTTGGGGAGCTTTTGCATAGAGATGTGGCAGTGACTGAGCGTACACTCAAACTTCAGGCCATTCCTAAATATTGTTTTGAGAATGAAAGACTACAAAGCAAACATATGAACATGATAGCTCTTTTTGGCTATGACATAAATTAATTGACATTTTTGTAGTCAAAAATAATTAAATAACAATTATAAATTCATACTATGCGAATTCATTTTTTAAGTACATATCTTCCTTCAGAAAACATCAATTTATTTTCTACTCTCGATTGCTGATATGCTATTAAACGCCTGCTGTCCAGCCGTGACTCACTATATGCTGAAGCTCAGACTGAACTGCATTCGGAGCCCCAGAGCATTACGAAAGCATTCAAATATCGGTTTTCGATTTACAACAGCATGGAAAAATTGCCTCTGGCATTAGCATTAGAAGATGAGGGAAAACATGAAATTGGATAAGCGTTTACTTACGAGAACATTCGGTAAATTTCTGCATACTGACGAGTTTCAATTATTTTCTCACGAAAACTAAAAATGCCGCTAATAATATTCCAGCATGCTATGGCTTTGTGAAACTCTCTTTGTCTCTGTCAAAGATGAAAAAATATTAAGAGGGTTTCCGGAAATTAACAGCATCTTTCAATCGCAGATGTACCTTAATTAAATTGCACGAAGAAAAGATACGCACGGTTAAAAAGCCTTCAAAATTTCATCAATACTGCAGGTACCTTTTTCACGCGGTGGAAAATCAGAAATACTGCGCCTGCGTGAAATTATTTAGCACCACCCGAAGTGTGGCCAGAGCACGAGTCCCATATCTGGCAGGTCGAGATGGACGTCGGAGGAGAACAATGAGGATCAATCAATTCAAGATGGAGTATGCCCTTCCATGATTCGCGCTCATTATCTGCCAGCAGATATTAAAATCATGCCTAAAAAGTTGAAGTATTGCGTACACTAATGACAGTCTGTATCCGAAACGTTCGTTCTTTGAGCGAGATTACCCTTCAAGAATATTCAATGTGTAAAATCAACCTGAATGTCGATAAAAGGTGACGCCTTAGCACGGAGCGTTTCCCCGGAGCCCTTTAATGATGCCTTTCCCCGAAGCCCATTAAGTAACCTGTCTCGCTCTGCTCAAAATTGTCTACTAAGAAGATAATTCTAGGATAATAATTGTCTCGTCAATCCGATGACAATAGTTGACGTATTCGACTACTGACAAACATAATTGCAATCATTATCAGCATTGAAGCTTATATGTAGTCGGGAGGAATTTTTTTCAAAAAACAATTTGCGACTCAAAGTAAACGGACCCCAAACTAGTTTGAAAAATTTCTTATATATGATGAATGACGTGGAAATATTTTTTTAATGAAACATTCGATAGCGATATTGAAGGTGTTGCTCGCGTGAAACTAATTAATTAATTTCAAAATTGTGTCCCTGGAGTACCGCCGAAGTTGGGAAGAAAAATAAAATCCCTTTCGAATGTATCGTTGTGTACCGAATTTAGTCACTCGTGATCCACGGTAATATACGAACGGGTCAAAAATGAGACTAGGAAAGACCTAGCAATAGGGTACTTTTGTTCTCACATTCATATATGTAAGGGCCTGCATTGTGTTGGTGTGTTGTTTCTGCCCAAATTTAGGAGATGTCAGTTCTTAGGACGCTTCGCTAAGAAGAAGAGACACAAAAGTTTCTTTTCTTGAAATAAATACAGGAATTTAACTGTATAATAAATGCAGTTATAATATAGTAATTTATATCTGTTTAAAACGAGAAGAGAATATTGTAGAAATTGCCTTGGATAAGACCTATAACATGTACTCTTAACCATTGCATAAGATTTCAACATTCAATATTACGTAGGCAAAGGAAGTCCACTGCAAAGGAAAAAGCGATAGTTCTGCCTTAGCATGATGTATTACATAATACCCACACTAGATACGCTCGCGATACTGTGAGATTCCGCTATTTTCTTCATTTTCGATGGCGTGTATTCATTTTTCGAGAACTTTAAGGACCCTATTCGCCTATTTAAGCACAACTAAAATGGATCGCTATGTCGGAAGTGAAGATTAATATTTCAATGACCAGAACATCGTAGAACTGGCTTCTGAACATTAGTGCAAGAGTCGTTCAACTTTCAAGCAGAAATTATGGTAATTAACATTAAAATTATTCTATAACGTTAGCTATTGAGCTCTGCCTCGCCTTATCTACAGGGCAAAACGTTCAGCTACAACCAACTTTAAAATTTCCGTGACATGAAAGAAATGCAGCCTTGCTGATTCATTCTTGGAGACCTCGGATTTTGTTCCCGCACCTCGTTCTAGGTCACACTGATGTGCCGCCCTTTTGGGCATTTAGTATTTTGAGCTACTCTTACCAAAGAAGAGCTCCACCCTGGGATATCGAACCGGGGACCTCCTGGCTAGAAGACGAGTACGGTACCACCCACACTGCAGAGCACACGCACTGATTGGACAGCCAGAAACTCGTTAAAATACCCTTATTTGTGCTACATGAATTTGACCCCCTTAAGCACTTTCATTACAAGTCGGCAACTGCAGCTAACCAATAAAGAAATATTGCATTTCGGCTTTGCTGAAGTCTGTCATCAACCCACAATATCCTGCAGAAGAACGACAGCGTCGTGGTCTCAGGTCACGGTGCCGACACAGCGAGCATTGACACTTTAGCGTGCACTGCGCCAGCTGTACGTAGTCTGCCAGTGTTGCAGCTGAAACGCAGTGTTGATGCTGCGCAGCGAAATGCTAGTTTCCACAAAACGATTTCCATTTGGAATTTGTTGTGCAAGCTACTGCAAAATGGGAAAAACATACCAACAGTCATCGCACGAATCAATAGGTACATACAGTAGCAATCGATCTTGTCGTAGAACGAGAAACCAGAACGTAAGACGATAAACGAGAACGACAAATCGAACTACTTATAACATTGCGTAATAGAGATAAAAGTTTTCAGTCAAAATTCTGTCGCAAATGCAGACAAGACGGAATTATTAAGTTTCCCTACCTGCGAATTGTTTAACCATTTACTTTCAGGTGAACAACTTTACTTTTTTTACGCGTAGCGTACGTATTTTGACTTAATCCTGAAATGTCTCTAAATGAACGTGCCTTTATTTACCTCAGGATTTCAAATATTTGTTTAAATTAGGCTGAACGTCTCTTTGAGTCGATAGCTTGCATCGCGCATTGCTTCATTTATCCTTAGCGAGAACTTTTCATTAGTCTCGATGGCCTAGTGTGAGCATTGTGTAATAGTCTAGGACGTAAATTCTTGTGCTAAAAAGTTTCCATGTTAGCATTCCTCGGTCGTTTAGAACTATGCATTCACACATGCAGCTTGCACTAATCGCCGTCCATAGTGTAGTGAGCAGTGAAGCTACTGCCGCAGTCTGTTCGCACCTCACAGAGGTCACAAGCCCGCCTGCCAGCCTACTGCATCGCTCAGCAGGCCACGGGAATTCAAACAAGAACTCTTTCGTTCTTCTGCTGCGAAAAGCTTAACGCACCATTTTGGCTTGTAAACTAACTCAATAGAATTCTTCCATCGTACTTCTCGCAATTAAATTCACTTAATAGAATTCTTCCATCGTACTTCTCCCAATTAAATCCACTTAATAGAATTCTTCCTAAGTCATTCTCGCAATTCGGGACGTATGTAGTATCAACTGAGCTACGAGTATGTGTATGATCACTTAACGATTTGAACTTACCATAATTCAATCATTACAATATCTTAGTTCATTCCGTTTTGGGGCTCAACTTAATCCGTGGAATAACTCATAAAGAGGTTCAATTCGCCAGCAATAAAATGGCACCGTAAGCTGCAAGCTTCCGGCGAAAAACATCGACAGTTCTCCACGCTGAAGCTCGTCAACAATACGTACAATATTGAGTGACCGCTCTCAGCAGCCTTGAACCAACACAACGTAGCTCTCAATTGATAAGCGTGTTTATACCGTCCGTCAAGAGTATCCAAGTCCCTACCATTTATTAACTACCTCGTACAGAAACGCTTCTCCATTTTTTCAGAGCTGTGATTGGGTCGGCGCACACGACTGGTACTCGTGGAGATCACAGTGCTTTCATATTGTCAGCAATGAATTCTTAACGAACAATTTCATTGAGGCCTTTATCTGTGTACGGAAATTTGAAATGAGCCGCTATGCAAGCGTTTTGAGTCAAACTTAAAATTTATGAACATGCTTGTCACAAGGTGGAATTCATAATTGCATAGCTAACCTTCATCAAGAGTCCAAACAGAAACTCTTTATAAAATGCAGCCAATGCTGAATGAGGTTTCGGTGTAAAAAAAAGATTTTTTCCTGAAGTTTAACTCAGGAATATTGTTGTGAATGCTGCGGAATTATTTCGTAAGCTATTTTAGATTACACGAGTCCACTTTCTATTATTTGTCATATGACGTCCCACTTTCAGTTGAATGCGAAACCCTCGAACGTAGTTCCTCTCATGAAAACCGCATTATCGATAATGGAAAAATAATGTAAGAAAATTATTATTCGTCCCGAAAGTGTAAATATCATGAAGCTGCTTGGCATCGCTGCCAGACCCAAGAGCAACCCTGCGCAACATCTGAGGAGCCCGAAAGTGCGAGGCCCCAGCCCGCAACTCCCTCAGCAGCCTGATGCGAAGCCTCGGCCGCCCTAGTATGACCTCCAATTACGGTGCTAACTCAATATTGTCTCGGCCGCAGATCCTGCTTGATGAGCTTCGCGATGGCACCGAAAATGTTCCATGAGGCTCCTCCTAAATTTATGGGTAGTGGTGCGTATAGAACATCCTATCAGGAGAGACAGCAAATGGCCTTCCTTACTTCGGTAGGTGGGTAAATACGCGCCAAATAAACTGAATTTTCTTCAAAAAATGGCTTAGGTGTGTCACTGAGTACGGATTATGTGCGATTTGAAGTGCCATTGCTCCTTGGATAAGGGAGGTAGTATTTACAGGAGAAATTTATTCGGAAAAGGTCCCTCCAAGTATCCTCTCACGAGCCCCTCTTCAACTCTTCCAATTCCCCTAACGAATACGGGAGGTGTCGACGGAACCTTGCTTGTCTTACGAGATCGAAGCCTCTCCTGGCCTCGAGTCAGCACTTCAAGCGTCTCGTCATCGAGAAGAGCGAGGAATGTCAGCACAGGGTCACCATTCCGCCGCAACAAATCGTTGGTGTTTTTGTGGTGATATTCCACCATGTAAACAAGGCAAGATAATTTTGTTTGCCCAAATATGCTTGTATCATCAAAGGAAGTTAAATATAGTTTCTATTTGTTTTTGTTCAGGTAAGTGATCACGTAGAGTAGGGTGCCTATTGACATGTGCCAGCCTCTCGCATTGTTTAGCTTTACCTCAAATATATATGTCATCAGGTTATCCACATTATAAAGAAACAGCCACGGCTATAGCATGAAATTGCCCGTTAGAGGGAGATGCGCTTCAGTTTCAGAGTGACAGTGTTTGATATAAACCGGGAATTGGTATGGGATCCTCGAAAGTCAAATGGTAATATTACCGAGCGACTTCTAAAATTCCTTAGTCTTTTTACAGACATCATAGTGAAATTAACTACGCTACTTGAAATCATGGTAGAATTTTACTCGTTAGTCCGTTTCTTGTATCATTTAGACAGAGAGATAAAAACCAGCGGTGTTGTACAAGGCAAGGATTTGATGACTTAATTTTCTGCCAATATCCAACGGTCATAGAACTTGACCGTATTTTTCTCAAGTCCTACCCAGCTAGCAACGCCCAGCGTTCAACAAGCTGCCCGGAGCTCAGGCCTCACATAGGATACTACATAGGATACCATAGGATGAGGCGTTTCTCATTTTTCCTATTCTCCTAACAATAATTGGAAATTCCCTGGTGATTTTAATGACAACACTTACAGCCTTACATTAAGAACTGTCCCCGTTCTTTACAGGCTATAGGAGGCATATAAATCGGTCAATGCTATAGTTCGTTCACCTGGTCAATTAGTGGCCACGCCAGCAAACAGCCTGGTTAAAGTTGATCTTAATTATGAAAGTCAATTTTGGATTCTCTAAGTCAGTAAAAGATTGAACCCAATTTTCAATGAATGGCTGCTCAATTAATTTTATTTTTGTCTCATGACCGGAAATCTGGACACTGGAAGTAGAGCGACGCGTTCAGGATTTCAATTAGGATAGTCAGACGTCATGCTTTTGAATACTTTATCCTCCATTTATCCATTTCGTACATGTTACGTAACATTTTATATTTCAGTTCCTCATTGAACTTGTTTAAGTATGGTTAAAGGATAAAATCAAAGAAAAAATTTTTTCCTTTGTTAAAATGGTCCCTATAGATTCAATACCCTAAGCAGACCAAAATAGTGGAGAGTCCATCTGAAGCTTCATCAGAATCACAAATCAATTTCAAGCATGAATGGAAGCTGCCCGTATCATGCATCAACTAATTGTTTCTGTAGAAAGTAATCTCGTTTGTGTTGTTAGCTCTGATGGAATTGCATCAAACTATTGATTCTACAGGTTTGCTTGCGGAAAACTTGAAGTCTTTCTAGTCTAACTTTACGGTCGGATTATCGTAAGTTTCCTCGGTTAAGCTGTAGAGCTGTAAGTTAACACTCGTCTAAATTCATCGAGATATTATAGAGAAGTTTCCTCAGTTTTTAAGCAACGGACTTGAATAGTATTTGATGGATCGAACAGGCAAGAGTAAATTTAATCTTTTTGAACAGGAATTGGCTCTGCATAGAGTGCAATATTCTTTGAAGACAATATATGCACTGGTTGAACTGGCATTCCATACACATAAATATAATTCATTTCGGTTTTCAAATCCGAAGCCTTCATCACAAAGCCAGGGAAAACTCTCTGTATTACCAATATTATAATAACCTCCCCGAACAAAAAATAGTCACCTTCTGCTAACATGATAGACATCCACGAGCACGAATAACGGCGGCAATTCTACGGAACATTGACAAAAAATTTCCTATTGTACGCCTGGTTGATTTTAAGCCACTCTTGCATCAATTGATTTCGTTGGGCGGCCACAGTACAATGACGATATTCTCGACAGCTAACTTGTTGTTCTAGTCAGTCCCAAAAATTTTCTACTAGGTTCATGTCTGGGGACTTGATACAAGAGCTGGCCAATACAAAAGCTTGATATATTCTGGCATGAATGTCATGCCAATTTATGACAGTCCTAGCCCAATACACCCGGCAGTAGTCATCCTGAAAGACGTGCAAAGCAACATTCCTTTCATTTAGATGGTAAACCTAGGTGCAGGTTGCAAATATTGGTTATGTAGCAGCTCAATGTAGTCATGCTGGTTTCATTTGACAGATACTTCAACATTGGACCCACTTCTGTGCAGTTGAAACAGCACCCAGAACATGACACACCCTCCTCCTAATTGCGTCCTTTGCACAACGATATCATTGGAAGCTACATGGAGACTTCGATGAACACGATAACGGGCATCATTGCAATAAAGACAGAACCGCGATTCATCTAACCCCATGACACTCCTCTACTGCCTACTGATATTGTAGGCATGAGTTAACATCAGCGTTTAAGAGCTCTATACCTCTGCTCTATACTTCCATCGCAAGGAGTTCCTGACGAAGTTTGTTCTGAAATGTCAAGAAATGGCCGTCACTGACGTTTCGCAGAAGTTCCATCAGTGATGCAAAATGATTCAGGTCAACGATTCGGCACCCGCGGCGACGGTTTCAATCGATTCGAATTTTCTTCTGACCACAATTTTGCCGTATATTGCTGTGAGCACCGGACTGTTTGCATTTTGGTAGACACGCAAGAAAGTGCGGCATGGAACACCTCCTAATTCCTCCTGTTCCTTCACTGGGCGTCTCTTAGCCCGACCAAATGCAATAGCCCCTTTTTGCCAATCCAAGACGTCTTGTTTTCATTTCTTCATTGTAAAGTAACTAAAAAATCAGTAGATATCTTGAAAGCACTGAATGAAGACTGATGCTTGTTCACTACCCATATATAACCCTAAGCTTCTGTCACTGTTTCAAAAACCGACTGAAGAACATTATAAATAACTAGAGCGCGAAACCAATAGACCACTAGTTTCTTGTCCAGAAGCAAATGAAGAGTTGTGACATGTACGACTGAACATCAAATTTTGAAGTACTTTCAGTGGGTTGTTTTTATTCAGCTGGGATATCTCGTTAACAAGATAACCCGAAGGCGCTAGTATCATGACACTACTAAAAAAATTTAAAGTCCTAGGAAGTAAGAGAAGGTATACTCTTTCCCATAGAGCAAGTAATAACCCCAGACAGTAAGAATTAACAAGCATAACATCTGAACACATTATTGAATACATGAAAACGTTATATTTTATTGCTCGCATTGACAATTCATTACAGTTAATATTACAGTATAATGAAGCAACGTTCCCTGCAGCACCGATACTCCAAATACATGAACGCAATTCAATTCAATTTTCTAACCCGAAACATTCATCACAGAGAGAGGAGACGTTCTGTGCAGCGTGTGCGAGCCAACAAGAAAGAAAAGTCGCAAGAAAAGTTGCCTCGGTTTTCAGGAGGCCAGGCCTGCAGCGCAGCTGCGCCTCGTCCCAGAGGTGCCGGCCCCGTCAGCGGCTCGGCAGTCTCTCTCGCATTCAGGATCCCAAAAAGAGAAAAATGGAAAATATCAAAGCAAAACGTGCTGCAGCTGAGAAATAGCTCAAAATCTTTAGTGAAAAAGCAGTGTGAGCTCAAATGGGAATCGTGACCAATTTGAAGAAAATATCCGAGCTCCCTAAATGAGGGGCAAAATTTTTCCCGTTTGTTGGAAAGTTTTTTCCGTGAAGCACGCATGCATGGGAAGTTTTGTGAACGGATCCACTTGTAGAAAATATCAAGGTAATAAATTTTACCGAAAATTATGTTTGGAATTAATTATTTAGCAGTTTATCTACATCTGTAGCACAGAAGCCTTGATTTTTATGTGCTTGACTGCTCAATATGTTGTAATAGCTGAGTTTCAGTTCGGGTGTCCCCAGTGGGATGATAAAAATTTGTAATGAAGGAAAAATCATTTTCAGCGTACGAAAACTACTCATTTTAAGCCCTATAGTTACAACGTAAACTAAAAATTTTATTTCTATAATGATTTTCAAGAAAACTCAAGAGCGCAATCAACGGTTCCAAATAATCTTTAAAGTTATGCAAGAATTAGCTACTAAAATCCCCTAACTCGCAATCACCGCTCGCAAACATTAGCCACGAATAAATTAGTAGGCGTTTCGACAAATTGTTATTCCGTCGCTTTGTGCGCGCAAACGTGGCGAGTTCTGGGACGCGCAAACGCAGAGAGGGCGAACATTGCTGACCTCAGGTGTGACAGACGGTGATGAGCTCATCTTTAGCTTTTTAGTTAATCTCTCTTCTTAAACTAACGTTCTCCGTTTCGTATTTACATATATGAATGATGGTTTGATAGAAAAAAAAAGCGTACTGTAATATGTGTTTTACACACCCCATTCGTTACGAGATATTCAAACGTGGATTACAGCCTGTAAAAGAAATGCAAAGGTTAAATTTAGGTGACATTCAAGAGTCAAACCATGGAGAGGTTTTACAGCCCGATGCAGTTCGCAGGTCGCGCTGCAATTCACTCACAATAAAATTTAAAAATTTTTGCAGCTTTGGACCTCGCTTGAATTTCCGCTCCTCCTGTGAACGCTTAATTAAACTTTTCATTAAATATTCACACAAACTATGAAGTGAAAATCTTTTTCCTCAATTTCTTTCAAAAAGGACAAGATTATGCAAGATTTTTCACACATCACACCCAAATTTCAAACGTATCATATAATTACGTCATATTTTAGGAATGTTAATTTTAATTTAACCTAGTTTTTAAAAGGTTTACGTACCTAAAAGAAGGAAATTAATTCGAAAATACTCTGAGTTTCTCACAAGCTGTAAAAAAGGTCTCTCCTCACGATGATCGCTCTGAGAACCATTTCTGTGTAACTGAAATAGGCCATCGCTAAACGCACGTAAAACTTAATTTCTTGAGGAATGTTTCCCTCGATCAACTTGCAGGCATAAAAATAGGCAGTTCTAGACTCAGCGGGCGAACTATGAAAATTAAGAACTTAAACTAAAGCCGAAACTGTGTTCGAACAGGGCAGTCGAGATTAAAATGGGATTATTGAAGTTTCTGAGGAATACTTTACGAAACCATGATCAAGAAAAATGCCCTACTTTGCGGCATTGGGCGCACCATGCTTGTGAAACTGATGAGTACATCCAGAATATGAGAATGAATGGCGTTGTAAAACCAGCCACATTCATTCCTAAACAATTCTAATGAAACAATAGGAGCAAATGATTCTGCGTTTTACTAGGTTTTATTATAAGGCTCGTTTCTTCAGTCTTAGCTTTATTATTATTCAGGGTGTTAAGGAAAAAGAGGTACAAAGTTTCACTTCTACCTGGAAGTGAACTAAACCCTTTCACTTTTATGAAATTTTGCGAAAAAAGTTATTGTTTTGAGATGTTAGCTTTTTAATGCTTGAAAGGAGGAAATTTGAAAACAAAATTGCCTACAAATAATTTTTTATTCATCTGCTTCCCAGAAATTGTTGAAAGTTTCCACCACCCACATCGATGCAATTGTAATATCTTCGAATCGAAAAATGCTGGATCATGTGGAAAGTTCCTGACATTTCAGAATTATCGCCAAGAGACTCTTCTTTCAGCTCAGACTTTCAGCTCAGACTTTCAGCTCAGACTTTCAAAGTTAGAATGTCAAAGTTAGAATGTCAAAGTTAGAATGTCAAAGTTAGAATGTCAAAGTTAGAATGTCAAAGTTAGAATGTCAAAGTTAGAATGTCAAAGTTAGAATGTCAAAGTTAGAATGTCAAAGTTAGAATGTCAAAGTTAGAATGTCAAANGTCAAGTTAGAATGTCAAGTTAGAATGTCAAGTTAGAATGTCAAGTTAGAATGTCAAGCTAGAATGTCAAGTTAGAATTTCAAGTTAGAATTTCAAGTTAGAATTTCAAGTTAGAATTTCATGTTAGAATTTCAAGTTAGAATTTCAAGTTAGAATTTCAAGTTAGAATTTTGAGTTAAAATTTCAATGCAAATTTCAGTTAGAATTTCAATGCAAATTTCAGTTAGAATTTCAATACAAATTTCAGTTAGAATTTCAATGCAAATTCCAGTTAGAATTTCAATGCAAATTTCAGTTAGAATTTCAGTGCGAATTTCAGGCTGAATTCCTACTTGAATTTTAGCTACAATTTCATTTTCAGTTGATGTAAAATTTGAACTACAGTTTGAATTTCAAATTTAATTTCAGCTTCAGTTTCAGCTTCAATTTCAGCTTCAATTTCAGCTTCAATTTCAGCTTCAATTTCAGCTATAATTTCAGCTATAATTTCAAAGTCAATTTCATAGTCAATTTCAAAGAATTTCAAAGTCAATTTCAACTTCAGGTTCAGATTCAGATTGTTTCAGCTTCAGTTGCTATTATCATTATTAATATTTTCAAATCTGACCACCACTGGCACTTATGGCGATATCGGCCAAAACATTGTGTACACGAGCACATGCTCACATGCTCATTGAGAGCGCGCAAACCACTCATATCACCCGAGGATCGCTAAGTCCTCAAGATGTGCTCAAGGACCTTCCTCTTCACAGGATCCGCTTGGGACAGAGTGTCAGTCAACTTGAATATCCTTCATGTATAGCGATAATTTCGATAACTCATCTTTTCTATCGAGAAGGGTTAAAAGAAGGAAACCCAAATTAAATTATTTTCGCCTCCGATTTAAGGCCTTTTCTACTGACACTGTTTGACAAATGAGCAGTTGTCTCAGATAACCAATAGATAATATTCTCAGGTGGGTGGTGATTGTGGATATTGATGGTGGGTGGTGATGGTGGATATTTATGGTGGATATTGATGGAGGATACTGATTGTGGATACTGATTGTGGGTGGTAATAAACAATTCACAAGGAGTCTATCATTGAACCAAAGTTCAGTCATAAAATAATAAAATTCGTGTCGGGTTTTTACGAGCACCGACACCAATGTTCGTAAGCTCAATCAGTCATGACTAAGACTCAGTCGCGCTAAACTGAGAGTGGTGATTTCTAAAATTGATCGACTGAAATCAAATGCAGCGGGCTCATAGTGATTCATATTTCCATTTAACGCTGCAGTTACGCACACTGGCCACCATCGGTGTAAAGTTACACAGGAAAATTCGAAGCAAAGTAAAGGTTTGCCACCATCTTTTCATTACGTCCTGCACTGAATTAATCCATTCGTTTGAAAAATATGTTCGTTCTCTCAGGTGAAAACTAGAAAATAAGAGAAATAAAGACTTTCAAGTTTAACTCTCGTTAATCTTCAAAGACCCGACGAAACCTAAATAACCTCTAACTAAAGTGCGCTGCTTTTCACACGTAGTACGAATCCACCTGCTGTTGTTCAACTGAAGTAAATAATTTGCATCAGCGACATAGCAATTGGCTCCACAAAGTTTTACATTTCGGTTGGCAACTACCTTCAAACTGCTGACGAAATGACTATCAGCGATTCTAACTCACGCAAGAGAGACTGACTTTGTTGTTAAAATGATCCGAAATCAGCGTGGATAGCCATCCCCTTCAGGCACCACACTTCATACTGAAGCAAATTGGCCACGACCTACCGCTTATTACGAAGGGACTGTGTATCATTAAACTTCTCGTGAGAAACTCCCCAAATTTATTGTTCATCGTAAACCACAATGCCCTATTTTGAAGTAAGTTTACGATTGAGGCAATGAAGCATCGATTTTACTTCCGCAGAAAATTTATATCGACCATAAACAACAGCGTTCTTGCTTCAAGGGGACTTAATTCGAAGAAGAATTACTATTGCTCCTACTGAAAATTGCTCCTCACTTCAAACCACGACGTCAATACGTCACAGTAACTTTTTATCATCCACCATTTCTCTTCGTAGAACTTAGAATTAGTCCAAAGAATGGAGAACGAGGGCCAGTTGTGATGCTTTTCCGCGCTGCTAATAAACAGCAATCACACCTAGTGGCGCTGGCGGACTCATTATTCAGGAGGGGGCTCTCTATCATCGTTTAACCATATCACGAGCTTTCGGCCACTCACTCGGCTGCTCTTAACGTTACTGGAAGGAACGTGAAAGAGGCGGCCGTTTTTTTAGCCAGCAGTTACGGAGGCAAGACGAACCGGCGAGATTCCGTACAGAGACTTTCCAGGGAGATTATGACTGCGCTCATACGGAATCAAGACGCACTTATAAGGAATGAAGATGCGCCTAAAAGGAATTAAGACTACACTCGCCCGAACTTCGTAAGAGGGAAGTTGGGAAGAGAGAGTCGAGGTCTGGACACGTGAGACAAACAATATGCCTGGCTTCCTGACTTGGGAACCAAAGTGTGCGAAGTGCCTCGTGATTGCTCTCGCCAAGGACTTGAAGGTGACAAAGAAAATCATTATTACGCGTCCTGGATTCGGAAGATGTGAGAGACTGATGGTAAGCTAGTTGTTCCACGTAAATGGGAGTCAGGTGGTCGATCTCACTTGAGGCATACGAAGTAGGTTTGGTGACGTTCTAGGTCTTGGAAGTTACTATGTATGATACTCGAAGTAAGTAGAGGAAATAATGTGGTATTTGCGTGAATGTGGGATATTATGATACACTTGATGTGAATAATGGAGATAATCATGTACGTTACTTTATGCAAATGATTGAGATTATGATGTAAAGTAAAATGATTATAATGCGCTTAACGTTATAAATAAAGATATCTCTACGCTCGATTTGAGTGAGCCGAAAGATGTTCTTTATTATGAAAATGTGCTCTATTTGCGTCCATATATCATTCCGTAAGGCCAACAAGATTCTAAGAATGCTTTACTATTCGTAAATAATTGTAGATAAACTAAATAAAACGCGCTAAATGGTTATGAAAATATGCCTAACTTGGAAACTATTATCTGTTTATGTCATTTATACAAGTTATCATGAATCAAATCGCCAAGAATACATCAATATAAAACAAACATTATCAACCAAGTAAAGAAAAAAAATGATAAAACTAAAAATTTTATTGAAGAAAATTAACAGCGCGAGTGCCTACATGGTACAGCCTGACCAGATTTTGAAGAGTTAACATTTGAAAGCCTGACTACACATAATCGAGACTGCACCAGTACATTAACCATCTCATTTCACCAAGAGGGAAATCGATGCACCTCAGACTGGGCAGGTATAATTACGGAGAAATACAACCCTCGCGGTTGTCATCTCGTTTAAAGAAGCTAGGTTTACGGTTTTGCTTGCTGAAATACTGCCGGTATTTCATGATTTGCGAGACAGGGTTTATTCTGGCTTGAAGTCGATATTTAATTGATCTTAAAACCCCCGCATTTCCTGAAACACAGTTTTCACTTTTAATCTCTTGAAGATGATTGTATTTAAGAACATGTTCACGAAATGATGCCTCGTAATTTCCCCCCCCACGAAGTTGCACTCGTCAACACGGAGGTGAGGCCTCGCAAGCGAGCCCTGAAGCAGAAACTCTGAAGGCAGTCGCCAACAGCACATAGCAGTCCGCCCTTGCTGAATGCAGGCCGAGAACTGCTGAGATTGCAAATGCATCCAATCTGGATTTAATAGGAAAATTTGGTCAATCTGAATAAATTCCGAAACAAACTTCATTTGGAAGCTCGAACTCCTTTGCATTTAGAAAAGCTCTGTAATTTTTTCAGACACATTCATGAGAATCCCACAATTTTCTGAAGCTGCACCTTACCCTGGACAGGTTGTCTTTCTTATGAGGTGCTCAGAGGCGCTAGATCGCTTCGAAAAATCGCTTCCGAGAAATCGCTTCTGAGAAGTCGCTCCACAACTGTCATTGACAATTCTTGATCATTTTCTCTTAACAATTTCCACTTTACTATTGTTTCACGATTGACTGCATTCGTTTCGACGGTAGACCTACTGAAAACTTAATTTATTTTGACTATAGGTATCGTAGGACTATTCGAAATTGTTCCTCTTGTTGCCCCGCTTCGTTCCTTTTTAGGTAGTAGCTTTTAGTAGCTCATGTATTTATTATATTATGCCTATTGATCTGCATGTTTTCCAATCCAATGAAGGGGACTCTTGTCGTGTTTTGCTATAAATGAACTGATTCTTTATATTCTGCTGAACAAATTATAAATGTTGCAACAAAGAAACGCGGCTTCAGAACGACACTAATTTACCATTAGTGTCCAAAACGTGGAGAACGCTTGTATGTCGCCTTCTACAAGGGTTCAACATTGCACAGTTACGCTGAAGCTTATACGTGTAAATGAGAAAAAGAAGGGTTACTTTCATGCTTGCTGTATAATACAACTGACGCTTGAACTTCAGAAAAGAAATGACAGTGAAAGCTGTCTTTTCCTTGAGTAACACACGTGTACTTTCTAATAACAGCCACCGTTCCAGTCCAGAAATCAAATTTCAGGATATGCCCCGATGATTCAACAACAACGGCTTCTCTTATTTTGGGTTTATAGGTTCAAAAAGTTGAGCGAGATCTCTGTAGTAAAACTATATCCTCATTGAAATAATGCATGTTGCTCATGATTTGTTTTTGGCGCTCGAAGCATGCGCGCTCAAATCCTTCAGTACCCAAACATGGAGCTTCTGCTGACGAATTCGTTATTCGTAGCTGGATGGTAGCGGGCGAAAAGAGTCAGCGGGCGACACTTTTGTATTCACATTTTGTTCCTTTTGTAATGAAAGCGTTGCATTCCTGGGTCCTGCCAAATTCTGTGTCTTAGCGTCCCACATTCCGAACTGATTTTGGCAAAGTTATGTGCATTACATTTCGCGTCAAACTCTACTTCCAGGTTAATGTAGCATCATGCGCATATGGGATAATCTCTTTAAAAACAGCTATTTACATTCACTACTCCACTCCGGCGAACATTACTATAGGCTCTCAATCTACGTAGATGTGTATTTTGGCACCCTCATGGAAAATTACAGTGAGTTGCCATGCTAAAATTGGTGCCTACTGAAGCCCAGGTTTTGCAGCGATACCGGGTGAAAAGAACTCGCTTCTGATGAAAAGCAGCTGCAGAAAAGGTTTTTAATCTCGCCGACTTACGCGACATTTCTCCGAAACAGGCTGAAAATATTGCACGACTTCTCTCCTTCAAAAGCCACCTAAAAAGCTGTTGATGTTTCCTTTACGAGTGACTTAACGGGTCATAAAATTCTTCGAAAACCCAGGAACTTTGGGTCAAAAAGTTTTAGCTCCACTATTTCAATCTTTGCGTACAAAAATATTTATTACCCTATACTATGAATTCACATCGGACCTTAGGGAGTAGTGTTTTTTTCATGAAGATCTCTTGATAATAGAAGAAGCTTTCTGTTTCTTGCTGCAAGTCAGTTGTACTGGAGTTTTCCTTTCACTGTGATATTGATATATCTTTGACAAAGTATTTGCACGCTTAAACTTGGGTGGAACATATACATCTAAAAGTATTTGTCCGAGGTTAAATATTTGCTTCGAGAGTGAAATAAACGTTTAATGAACTGAGAGAAGCTGCAGATTTGTCTTCACAATTCTAAAAAACTATGCTAATTTACACCTGAAACTAAGATAAATATTATAGCAAAGTTTTTCCTGACGCATTACGTGAGGCGACTCCAGCGAGTTACACTTCTCAACTAACTCCTCAATCAGATTTTTAATTTCTAATGAGATACCTAAAAAATTTTGAAACTCTAAAAACAGACTCACAGTATGTTAGTGCATAGCAAAATAGCATTCATTTGATATGTTTATACATCCAGATTTCATGCTAAAAAATGCTATGAAATCTGAATTTCCAAAAAGCCAAAACAGACCAATTTCAGAATACGATGATACAGTTAGCGTATTTTATTATACATTTGCTTTCAAAGCGAATAATTTAATTGGATAAAAATATGTAATCCTGAAAAGATTCGCTACTTTTAAGGTTATCGAAAATCTTTCCCTTAACCACTGCAAAATTATTAAAAAATTAATGACATACGAATCTAGAAACTTCAACAACTACCGGACAGTATATTCACTTCTTCAATTAAATTTCTTTGAATTAATCCAATAAAATATGCTAAATTTCCTAATTTTCACTGCACTCTTTGAAGACATGTTTGCTGCTTCTCTAGCTCATCTAACGATTATTCGCATCACGTTCTCCTTATCCTACATTAACGATATCAACAACTCTTTCCTTTGTTGAACCACACAGGCACTGAGCGGACACCACTTTTCCAGCGAAAATTCGTCTTCCACAATGTTTCAGGTGCGTAAATGCAAGCGACAGTGGTCTCTTGGGTCAGGAATGAATAAAGCGTCACGTACCGACACGACGCCCCCTTTGTATGACAGCACAGGAATAACAAATACTAATGATCGTTGTGCACAGCCTACGATACTTTCAAAAATTAAATATTAGATACCAACGCTCGTTGTAAACTAAATTTAGAACATGGAAAATGAAAATTAATTGCTTCCTAAGAACTGAGATCGCACGTAGCATAGCTCAGACCAACCCGTAGCATATTGCAGGAGTTAATTTTCTCTCTAGAATTCAAAAACAGTTATTGTTCTAGCATAAAATTGCTTTCGGAAATATAAAGTACCGATAGCAAAGCTTTAGAATTAACGATTTAATAAGTTTGTAATTTCAAACGTTAAAAACAACTCGACCTTTTAATTCGGGCTAATTACAAAAACCATTGTGAAAACTTCAGTTCTTCATTCGCTCTGAAATTGACCCCAAGTAACCCTATCTTAATAAGAGGCTTCTGATCCTTCAGGTAACCGTCCTTCTCGTTATTCCCGTTGCCACTATGGCGTTTTGTAAAAGTCATTATTACTCCAACATCAGCACTCCGATTGACTTCAGCGTTAATAATTTATAAGTATTTCCATTACCTTTTGCATAAGCTAGTTAGAATAATAGGGCACACTAAGGTGGCATTAAATTTAACAACGAAGCTTTGCGAAGGGGGCAGGAAATTCTTAACTGGAAGCCATTCCTAAATGAGATTATTATTCGACTCATGGTGCGACTTGCTCAGTATTTTCTTGCAAAACGACACCACACGCTTGCAGATTTAAAAAATATTAAACTGCTTCAGTTACAGTTTACCTCTGTTGCAGTATAAAACAGTTAGAGACGCGAAACTTGAACAGTTATCTAATTCAAGAACTTACGGCTTAATAATCCTAATTCATCTCAAGAACAAAAAATAATTTCAGTGTTTTTTTTGCGCATCTGCGACGTACATCTGCAATTATGAGACGAGGCTCTTGAGTCTAAAATGGCTCACATATACTGAATTTAATGCATGTCAAAATTAAACCATATCCAAAAATAAATTAATTTTCCAATGCGCATTAGGCATTAGGCTGGACATCAGTGATTAATAAAATAAGGATGACTATTAAGAAACAATTATTGAAATTCTTCAAAACTAACATCTAACATCTTTGGTAATTTCTGATCATTATGTAAATATACATATAAAAAAGTGAACTGATGTTTCCTTCCCTTTCGGATTTTCATTTCATGTACTTCAAGTCTAACTTAAAACCAATTTTTTCGAGTTTCTTCTCTCACAAGACCACATGAAGCTCAGCATACAGTCCCCATAAGGCTCACAACAACTTATTATGCCTATTACGATAGTGTTGCGCATCTCTATGCCTATGTTTCCGCGACCGTATACCCTCGTGCAAGACCAAAACCTTGCTGCAACAGTGCACTCTAAGTTTTACCTAACGTATCTCTAACTTAACATTTCACTGCCCTGTAGACTCCTAATTTCACCTAGAGAACTCATGAAAATTCAGTTTCGTAACCCAAAAAACTTCTACGCCAAAAAACTGAAGCTTAGTGGCTCGATATGACGCTCACACCATTTCCTTTTTAACACCGAGGATAATATAAATCAAGTGAAAAACCCACGCGCCCGTCAAAGCTTTTCCTTTTACGGCAAACGTGACTTCGTGCGGATGAGGACAGATCACTCGAGGCTGTCGAGTGCGGGTCTGCCGCAGCGATGCCGCCGCCTCGATGGTCCGAGAGCAGCTCCACAGCGCCCACTGATCTCTTTCAAACGGGTCGCCCTGAGACGCGTCAAGGCACCACCGATACCAGGCCGAGCTCCTATTCTTAATTTTTTGCCACGTTGCAAAACGTTGCCCAACTTGGCATAAAAAACATTATTATTAAAATTGCTATTCTATTTTATAAGTTCAGGAGCAATTAGCACATTATATGTGATTCTAACAGTGAGACTGAATTTCAGCGTCATTTTTGTTTCAGTATACATGGTAAACCTTTTATGCAGTTGATGATTTAAGGATTACTCGGGTATAAAATACTTATATGCTTAATTACGCTCACAGTTGATAAGAACTCAAAACATCATCACTAATTTCTATGTGAATTTGAGAACATTCATTTCTCCAGGGATTAAATGAGTTAAATCAGCGCACGCTCTGTCCGAATCTTTTTTATAATTAGTGTTATTATAGTCAGACTCAGAGCTGTAGTCCTGAAATGTGATCTAAAAAGAGCAAGGAGAAGGGATTATTCAGTATGGACTCTTATAAAGAACAGAACGGTAAATTTATTCACATGGTGTGTTCCCAACTCGGATCCCCTGAGCACAGAAACAGCAAGTTAAAAATGAAGAGGAATAAATGACAATGGGATAGCGAAGAAGGTGTGGAAATTAAAAGAACTAAAGTGGCTACGAAAAATACTAGTCCTAAAGGTCTATTTAAAGCTGAGGTAACCTAAAAGTGTGTCACTGGGGGTGCCAGTCCCCACAGCATAAGACAGGCAAACCTTACTCACTTAACCTACTGCCTATGCAATGCCACCTGAGGGGCGTTCTAGTATAGTAAAGTACTCTAATTAACCAATAGTAAAGTTAAGTAACCTGTTAATCGGAAATCTTGCACGATTTGAGACTTTCGTAAACTCGTGATACCGGGCACAAATTCGAGTGATTCTATCAAGGGTTCAAAAACAATTATCGTGAATTACAGGGGTTTGGCAAATTAATAAAGGTAGTAGGGACAAAAATCTTGTTTACAATTATTTCATCCACAACACACAGTTCATTTTTAATTCAATTGGGATTTCTCGATAAACCCCTGCTGTTCTGTAAATTCAGCTAAAGTAAGTGACCTATCAATAAAATAAAGGGTTGTGAGACAAATTGAAAAGCTCAAATCGTCAGAGCATTTTCCTCGTACCTGCGTGCACTGGTCTGTGCACTAGCCCTTGTGATTAGTATGCCAGTCCATCTTTTTCTAAATGTTGTTTGGTCAAAAAAGAAAACGCTTCCTAATAGCTGATCTTCTATGATATCCGGCGTTATTAAGCTCACGGCCAACAATTTTGGTCGAAACCGAACCAGTCAGATGTTTGCTTAACTCTGCAGGCACTTCAGCAGCAATTGTCTCGGGGTTTTTTCCATCAATTCAGTTCAACGCACGCCAGTCTCTGTTTTCCTTTCGTGGTTAGTTTGGACGCTATCCCGGAATTTCTTTTCTTACCTGAGATGTTGTCCTGTTTCTTAAATTCTATCATGGTCCCTGGTACAGCAGCTCTCGAGAATACAAGAGGCAAGCTGTCCTCGATACCAATATTCCTCCAAATCGAACTCCAGCAATTTACCTCTTTTTTTTAAATCAGTGACATTAAGTTTCAATGATTACTTTACACATCTCTACATAAGATCTGAAGAGAGAAATAAACGATAAATAAGACAAATTATGATGAATGCGCTCCTAGAAAATAAAAGAAAACCATTATAATTTTGGAACAGATAATCGCCTCATAAAGGATTATTAAAACATTGATCTAAAACCTCAACTGTTTCCGTCAAATTGCCCAACTCCTGTAGGACCATGAACTCAAGAGTCAAGACTTTCGGGTGTTCTAATTCATGCAGCCATCAATTCTTACTATTGCATCGTATCATCGCGTTCATTTATCGAGGCTTCACTTCGCGAATTTCATTGATGCGATTGTTTTATTAAGTGTGCTGCTGCAGCCACGTTGAGTTCGGTACTTGGCTACCGTTGCTTGCCTTATACCACCGGTGTTGTTCTTCCATCCGTTGCGCCGTTGAATTCTGTCCTGTGAAGCATGTACCTTCGTTCTGAGCTTTGATTCTTTTGTAGAACGTTTGAGAGCGATTTTGAAGAAGCCGTCTGGTCTTCACTACATCGATTCATCAATTTCTGCTATAAATTTGGGTCAGTATTTTCCCTTATTTGAATCAGTACTGCTAAATTAGTGCGAAGTGCCGCGGTGATGTTGATGTGAATATTACCTCTTGTTACAGTCGGTCTAGTTCTTTTCAATGACTGACAGGCCTCCAAAAAATGCCAGGAGTGCAGGTTTTTCCAATTTTTCTGTCAGCCCCGCAAGCTTTGCATATTGTGTCGCCCAGTCTTCAACATCACAACCGAAGTCAGCCCGAGCTTCTGCATCAGAATAAGTCGACATCGTACCGGGTCCAACTGGAGTTTGATTGCAAAACTCTTCTGGGAATGTTGTGAAAGTTTTTCACTTGTTCGCGAAAAGTTTTTTCAAAACTATGCTGTTTTGAATATTAAAACTCGCTTCCAAAACCTCTCTACATTTTTTCAAACAGACAGCAAATACTTGCATAGAGGAAAGCGTCAAAAAATTCACATGGATGCTAAGTGACATTGAAGGATGAATTTTTTAACATTGTTTAGCAGAGATGCGGTAACAATATATGTCCATGTTAAATGAGGTAAGTCCACTAGAACAGTAAAACTCATAGGGATTAAAAAATTCTCATTTCGATCACCATAGGTCCCAAAAGTTGATTGAACAAATTAATTTGCCTCAAACATGAGAGGCCCCTAATACAAAACAGAGCAGATGTCGTCTTTCCTGATCGTTTTATAGGGTTCCTATGTAAATTAATTGGAATTTTATTGCTTTTCAACCAACAGAATTGGAAATATTACCATTATGAAATAATGAAGTACAGTCGTACCATAACCAGCAAGATACGCAGTGAACGGTGAAAATTTTATTTTACGATAGCGTCCCCATGCCGTCAAAACGGCTGTAAATCTCATGTGATATAAATTAATTTTCTACATCCCTGACATGGACTTAGCGACGAACCCAGCTGAACAACCCTTGCTCGCGAGAATAAGTCACGACTGACCATATACTTTACTAAATTAAGCTAGACCTTAAACACAAACAAAATACAGACTAGGACGAAATCGTTAAACTAGGTTACTAGAACATTAGTAGGCGATCAGCACTACAGCGAGCAGGAGCCGTCGAGGGAAGTCCTAGCCAGGGTCAGATGCCCCCTCATCTACACGAGGTCTGCGGCACCAGAGGCAGGGTACTGGAGCCAGCTAAAGTCCCAGCGGCACCAGAGGCAGGGTACAGGAGCCGGCTGCA
>VOMN01059250.1:0-19202 GCA_014899125.1 Orchestia grillus | reverse complement strand
GATAACAATAACCATGACACGATAACAATAACCATGACACGATAACAATATCCGTGACACAATAACAATAACCATGACACGATAACAATAACCATGACACAATAACAATAACCATGACACGATAACAATATCCATGACACGTTAACAACAACCATGACACGATAACAATAACCATGACACGATAACAATTGTTTACGATCGCACACGTCGGAGTCCTGTGGGACCGGCCAGGCGAGTCCTGTCACCGCTGACGGCATAGTGGGAGATGAGACTTTTTTTAAAGTCTCTTTAAAAATTTTCGTGAAGACATAACGAATCTACTCTTTATCCACAGCGTGAAAAAATGCTATAACTTTTAAATATTTTGTAAAGCCAGCATGCGTATCGCGTTGAAGAACATCCATGTAAAATATTCAGGTATCAGGCCTCTGTAATTTTTATAAATCTTTTCGAATCTGAGCATGAAACACTCCTTTCAGGATAAAAACAGAGAGTTTTATGATCTAGTACGTCCAAAGGAAGTATGTCTTCATTCAAGTACGTCTTTTTAAAAACACACGTGGAAAATGAAAAAGAATGGGGTGAAGTGAAGCTAACTAATTCACTTGAAAATGATCAAGTAGAATAAGTAGAAGGGAAGTGGCTTCTATCTTGGGGCCCTGGAACTTCAGAATAGGGCAGAAGGTGGGTTGGGGAAGGGGGGGACGTGGTCACAGAGTAGGTCAAATTAGGCCCCTCCATGACATATTTCTTGTATAAAGTCGTAAATCTCCATTGATTAGATCGTGACACAGATTGTTTGTGACTTTGTTACAGGGATCTGGAACAGGATAGTCGGCTTGGTTGTGTCTTAAGTTCTGCATTACAGAATAGTGGAGATGGAACCTGGTAAACCGTGAATAGTCTTGGAGTAATTGTAAACTCCCAATACTTGGAGGCGGGCGACTACGGCTGTGTCCGTACGTTTGTTTCTCATTAATTAAATGTTCTTGCTTTCTCTCATTAAAGTACTTCACTTTCCTTGAGTTCAACTGAAATTCCTAATCGATCTGAACAGAGAATCTTCCTTTGCTTTGAATTAACTAAACATTATTCATTTGTACATGAAGTCAGCATCGTAAAGAGAAAATCGCATCTTGTGATGCTTCTACTTTAAAATTTTGTTAAACCCTTTTTGTTGAATTTTATCATTTATTTTGAAATGTTATCAAAATGACAGTATACGTAAGTATTACATACCCACCAGGCGACAATTCATGGGAGAATGAGTGACGTATCGTAGATCAAAATGAACGTATCTTACGCCGTACTATGTAAATGAGCGACGTTTGTCGGTGGAGTGACGACTCTTCTTGATATCACTTCATAGCAAAATGGTGCCCCCGCGCACACATTCGCAACGAATTCAGGAGTGTTGTCAAGTCAGTTTTCCCCAATTTTAGAGTACGGAAATTTCGTTTCCAACTTTCTCCGATTTGAATTCCCTGGACTTCAGTGTTTCGTAAACGCTGGCAGCTAATGCCTGTGCACCGCCCTATCCTGCTATCGATCGACTATTTCGAATTGTCCCTGAAGAAATCATCGAGAAAATTCCGCAGGAGGAGTTTAGTGTACCAAAACAATGTTTCAAAAATAAACTTCTGAGAATGATCTCGGAAAAAGAGAGGCTCATTGTAAAACTGACATGAACAATGTTTCGAAATACCGTTAGTCCCATGGAACATCCAACATTATGTCACGATCTTGCCCTACAATCGAAATGTGAACAAGATATTATCTCTAGACTTGCTTCACATCCCACACGGCGTGCAGCTGCCAAAGAGGCCGTAGAGCTTCCACTGCTTGCTCGCAAACTCCTCCATCTTCCCTGTGCACAAATTCGCAAAAAATGCATAAATATGCTTTTCAACCAAAAATCATAGATAATTATACATGCCCCGGGGGAAAGGTACACTGAGTAGTGTGTCGAAATTCGGACGTGATGCAATCCGGCACAATTGACACACATTTTCCGATTCAAGTTCAAAAACAGAGTTCGTGTAACAACGCCAGTCCTTGCGTGCTCTGGGATGACGAATGTCTCGTTCCGAAAGAAATTCGTACAGAAAATTATGTGTTTGTTGACTGTTAGTTCAATACCTATTTCATTTCAAAATACTCTTCACTGAGACATAGAGGTCAGTATGGATTGTTTCCTGAGAGCAACAATGTGCTAGGAAGGGTTAAGTAAATTGATAATAATTGCGATACCTTGGTTTTCCGGGCGTAAGATTTTTCAGCCTTTGCAGCTGTTGTTCGGTACTAGAACTTACAGCTCTAAACAATCTTACGGCAACTAACAGCTCTGAACAATCTTACGGTAACTGCACCTTTAAACAATCTTACGGCAACTCACGGATGTGAACAATCTTACGGCAACTCACAGCTGTGAAAAATTTTACTGTGACTTACAGCTGTGAAGAATCTTACGGTGACTTACAGTTGTGAACAATCTTACGGTAAGTCACAGCTCTAGAGAATCTTACGGCAACTCACAGCTGTCTGGTACGGAACTAAAAGCTGTGAACAATCTTCTGTGAACATTAGTGAGTCCCGCGATACTGCCTCGTTGCTGAACTTGTAGATGTAGAAAAGGGGTTAGAACTTATGTGTTGTGTTCCAGTACATATGTGTTGTGTTCCAGTACATATGTGCTGGGTGCCAGAGTATTTCCTGATTTCACTCGTTAAGATTTTATATTCTATTGAATGTAAAATGTTGTAGTAGGAATCTACAGCCCATTGCAAGTAAAGATTTGTTTTAAATGGAAATGAAATAACTATATGCTCGATGAATGATCAAGTTTAGATAAAAGTGTCATAGCATCATAATTTTCAGAGTCTGTGTGATATGTGCCGTAGTGCCTTCATAGTGCTAAGATTTTCATCAGATCTAGATGAACTATCATTGTACTATGGTTTTTATCGAGACTTGATGCTGACACGTGGAACCATACATACACGTGTATCAGAAATATATATTTTCTGGGGTACTCTGCATAAGGGAAAAAACTCAAGGACCAAAATAGCGGTCAACCCCCGCCTGTCTCTGAAACGTTGCTGTACGACTGGCTTGCGACACTGATGCTTTTACAAGCTAGCGGGAATAAAACAAGCTGGTAAATGCTCCTTAAAATCTCTTAAAAATTCTCATATATCAATAACCAAGAATGAAAAAATAAAGAAGGACGTGAGTAGTGAGATACGACTAGGAATTCTTGCTCATCTTCCATCAAGCGGAAAAAAAAGTAATTTTTTATCGGTGAAAGACCACGTCACTTTAAAAAGTCGTGTACGAAGGAGTGCTGAATTCGAGTTTCAGGGCCATACAAAGTCCAGATGAGCGACCATTTTACAAACTTGGTCCAGAAATCATTATTTGCTGCCAAATGTACGGCCGGCTTCGGATATATTGACAAGAATAAATTACGCTAGCGAGTAAATCACCGAGTTATCAAATTCTTTACCATGGGTGCTGTTGATTAAAAGCCAGGGAGATCGAAATAATTCAATAACGTGACATGCGTCGCATGGCAACTGCATCGCTTGTTTTTCCGGGTGCAGCACATCGGTTCAAACGGAAGTCCAAATGTGAATGAATTGGACTTATTTATTACAGGTTTTTGTTAAACTCAAACACAGCTGCCAGGGCTGGACACAAAGGCTCTGTACAGAACTCGAACAAAAGGCTGTAGTTGTGAACTTAAATCGGGGACAAAGGAATATAGATTTTTGTTCAAATGTGATGTAAAAATAGATCAACTCCATATCAAATAATAATAATTCTCATTTCTAAAAATCGAATAAGGAAAACAGTTTTGATTTCTCGGAGTGGGAAGGAATTCCGGTGTGTAGTCGACAGCAGAGTAGCGCACAGACGACAGCTGAGTAGCGCACAAACGACAGCTGAGTAGTGTACAGACGACAGCTGAGTAGTGTACAGACGACAGCAGAGTAGCGCACAGACGACAGCGGAGCAGTGTACAGACGACAGCTGAGTAGCGCACAGACGACAGCAGAGTAGCGCACAGACGACAGCTGAGTAGCGCACAGACGACAGCTGAGTAGCACACAAGCGACAGCAGAGTAGCGCATAGACGACAGCAAAGTAGCCCACAGACGACAGCTGAGTAGCACACAAGCGACAGCAAAGTAGCCCACAGACGAGGGAGAATCAAAGAGTTAACGGACTTTTGTTGCAGTAATAATTTATATATATATATATAACAATAATGTTAAGCATACCAAAACATATTGAATGGTACCATATCTTGCTACTTGTTGATTGCGATCAGCTATGCGTTACCGCAGCAGAACAAACCCTCTGTAAGAGCTCCTTTTGGAGCCATAGAAAACAGCAATTTTTCATGGTTTTAAATTTTATAGTTTAAGTGAAGTTTTAACGACTTCGGCCAGAGAAAATCGACATGTCCAAATTTCCACTGGGAATGAGTCAGCTGATAACGAATGAATCCTTATCGTGCAGGCTGAAAAGAGCTTTGCGATAAGGAGCCGCGAAATATAATTCGTGTAGAACGGCTGGAAAGCCGAGTTACCTACAAAACAGCATGAACGGTGCATAAAAATCATCTAATTAATAATATTTTTCAAAGGTGACCGCTACAGTTCAACGCTGTTTTATTTCACGCTGAGTTTCAGTTTTCAGAGAAAATAAAAATTATAGAAAACAAGAATCATTACCGTTTTTGGTACACAACAATGTTCTGGTTCCATACGTATTCGAAACATTAGGAATATTGTGAAATATTCGAAACGTTGTAGATACAACAAAATGCCTGGATTGACACGTACGTATAATTCAGGTACCTGGATTTGGTACATCGAAGTCCATACTACAGTAGTTCTCGAAGCCAAAGCTTTGAATTATAAAACCTAGTTTACTTTAATATTATTCTCGGCAAACGTTCGTCCGACCTCACTCTCTGAAGTGCTAATGGCGACATTTGTTCATTTCATTGAAACGCTCGTGCGTGACGTCAGACCGAGACAGCGGGGACCGGCGAGAGTGCTGGTTCATGGAGGCGAGCAGCTATAACAAATGATTAATATTGTACAATGGTTACTAACAACATCAATAATACAAACTTCAATTGAAAGCCCGAGCAACTGTACGTAAACACACACACGTAGACATGTAAGTAGCGAAGTGACATCGAATCTATACGCAATTGAGGGAAGGTATTCTAGGCAAACGATACGATTGAAAATTTTGATTTATAAATTATACACATAGGCATGAGCAAAAGTAAGAGGCATTTTTAAGAACCTGTTATATTGAAAAGTGGTTCCTTCTTAGGTACGAGTGAACTCTTTAAAAGTGCATAGATAAATTTTCTAAGCCCCCTCAGTGAGAAGGAAGATCCAGCGTGGGTGCGTTTGAGGAATGCAGCGCTATTTCGACAGCTGTATTTTAGAAGCTGTATTTTGGCAGCTGTGCACGGGCACCAGCGTCCAAACTGTGTCTTTTGAGCCTAAATTCACAGGGTTGTTCATTATATTGATACTCAGAAATAAATATTGCTTGACGTTTTGACGCTCCTTCATGACTTTAAAATGAATCATTTCCTAACGAATACATACGGTCGAAATGATTCATGAAACAAAACATGTCTAAAGGTTATCGAGGGTGTTCAGTATGGAATCATAAATTAATCATGACTCTAGCTCGATTTGAGTGGATGACTTTGACATCGTTGCCAGGCTCTGTATGATTCAGAGCGTTGTACGACCATTTGTTTGGCGACCAGCTTGGCAGTTACAACGTCGTTTGTACGCCACGCACGGCGCAGGCTGATGAGAATTACGTCCCTTGAATCAATACTTACCTAGCGTTCAAGAATTGACACAGCAAATTTGTTTGCATTATTTTATTTATAGCTCTCTTGCTTGAGTTCACCGTTTTGAATTCTTGCTTTAAGGATGCGATCCATTTCGTCATTTCCTCGTTGATATGGTGAGACATGCGTGCTGCTGCTTCTTTAGTGCTTTTATATTATTTTTGACTGTCTTTCCGATTGCGTTAGGTGGTGGTCTACTACCGCTTTCAGCCATTTGTTCTTCAACCTGCACGCTACTATTACCGCTCTCAGCCATTTGTTCTTCAACCTGCACGCTACTATTACCGCTCTCAGCCATTTGTTCTTCAACCTGCACGCTACTACTAAGCCATTTCATGGTTTTCTTTTCTACATTCATCGGTGTTTTAGGCATAGATACTTCCCTAATGATAGATGTTAAGACAGTTCATCAATAACTAGGAATGATTTTAATTTGAGTTGATGTTAAAGCCATATTAACAGCAAGGGTTGACGTTACAGCCTCTGATATAAGTAATTTCTGTTACGGTCTCACTGACTGCAAGGGTTACGGCCACATGTGCTACGGAAAGGGTTACGGCCTCATGTGATACGATCTCACTGAAATAAAGAGCTCGAATTGCAGCCTTCAAGCAGCCTACACTTCGTATCATTTCATGCTTCAGACACAACGCCGTGCATAAGTTTAGGCATTTACATTCAACAGCTCGCCAACGCGTCAGTGTTTCGTCGAACATTCGCCATACAATCGCAGGCCGAAGCTAGAGTGCTGTGCAGCAACGTTAATGTTTCACGCTATATTTCCTTCCCTTGCACTGTTGCCTGCGCTATTCGTAATGCCCCAGCCTAGCGTTTTCCAGGGCATTGTCCGGGATTTTTTTGGATAAGGTTTCTTCGGAAAACAAACTTTCTGTTACACATATACTGCAAATTGTGATTTATTTGTTTAAATCATTTATTTTAGAGGAATTTTGTTCTTTAATTAATTTGGTTCAAGTTTACTTCCTCAATAATTCATGCATGGTTCACTCGTTAAAGGAACATTGATTTTGATCATTCAAGTGAGCATGACAAATTTTAGGTGAACGTATTTCGACAGAAATTTCTTATAGCGTATACATAAGCAAGACCCAGGTGTTTTGCAAGCAACGTTTGATATCGAGTGCCACAGAATTCAACCAGATTGTTATCAAGCAAACAATCCTTTCATTCACCATACATGCATTAAATTAATTCACAACGAGACCTTTCTTCGATACGATTCACGAATAAGAGCGTGTATATCGATTTCCAATACATGAACATCATTGCATAATTGCTGTAGCTAAAGATATGAAGTAAGGTGCAGCTGGAGAACTTGAGTAACATAGAGTTCTTACAAACACTTGTTTTTGAGTCGTGAAGTGGACTAGCTGCCGCGAGCCTCTTCCATTGTTTAGGCCCGGACTTCACTCCTGGAGCAGCCGAACTGAGGTGTAATCCTGATCTCGTTCATCGTATTTTGAATTCTTTTGAAAAACGCTTTCGAACGGTTATATCGGAGAAATATTCAGTGCCGCCCAACTGTCGCCAGAATCGGTACTGGTGCGAAAACTGACGACTTCTCAGTTCTGGTGGGTGAGTGATTTCCTTTTTTGTTCATCTTTTTCAGAATGATTGGTTTGACATGTTGAGATTAATTTGTTTAACTTCTAAATGGATGTTTTTACAAATATTTTCATTATTGTTTGCTCAGCTGTTGTACTCAAGTCGTACGTCGGTTTTTATTAGGGTTTGCTCAAACGTTAAACACAAGTCGTACTCCGATCCCCATTACGGCTGTGCAGACACTCAATACAAGTCAAACGTACAAGTCGTACGTTCGTTGTTACTGTCGTTTGTTCAGTGTTTTATACGAGTCGTACGTTTGTTGTCATTATGGTTGTTGAGGTAATAACACAAGTCCCAACAAACGCTCCAACAGCACTACAGCTGGCTTAGACTTAGACTTAGAACTTTGACTAGACACTTTTTTGACTTAGAGAAAACTCGACATTTTTGAAATCAATGGAAAATAATGTACGCTATGCATCTACTTTTTACAATTTTACAAAATGAAATGAATTCAATGGGTGGTCAATTATTTAAAATATATGTAATCTCATGAAATTTAGAACAAGATTATTAACTTGCCAGTCTGTCCCCGGAAAAATCGTCAGTGAAATCTACAAGAACTGATTCGCTGGGTGGGTGACAAGCGTTGTTTTATAGTCAAAAATAATTTCCATTATGTTCGTCTGGTGGAAAAACAGTGCAGCCTAAAGCAAAAGCTTCAATCTAATCAGAAGCGCTAACCGAATTCCTGCCAGCAGATTGCATGATGGGTAAGCTTTCAACGAGAATCTCCTTTAACATCTGAGCAAGACTTGTATTGAGTAAAACGTCTACGAAAGAGCTCGCCGTGAATTATTCAAGAGCTCGCCGTGACTTATTCACAAATCAGGAGCCTCAAATTTCAATCTTTAATATACAATCTTCGTGTGCTTATGATTTGATTGACTTTGGATTGCGCATCTCACGCACAGATCGCGGCCGAGACCTGAAGGTGCGATGGGTCGTGATGCCTGGGCCGCCATCGCTGGGGTCTTGCTGTGCAGTCTGGCCAGGACTGGAGCGGTAATCGGTCTGTGGGGATGCCCCGACCAGAAGGTCGTTGAAAACTTCGAGATTGATGATGTACGTGCACCATACACACAAAACTATAGTGCTCAACACTTTGGTATTTGAATATTTAGATTTATTGCCCGCATTCTGCAAAAAATCTGTAAAATTTAACGCACGAGGCAGTCTAGGGGCGTTGTTTTTAGATAAATAATGAGTGAGGGATTTAGCACACGCGTTTCTTTTTAAATTAATATTTTTGGGAGCAAGCTTCTTACGTTGGAATTTTAAGGAATTGTTGTAAAATTATCTGTATGAATTAGGAATCAATTTCATCTCAACGGTAAACTGGATCGGTGCTGTTAAAAATGATGAAAAATGAAAACAGTAGAAAAGTACACGTTATTATGAATATTACATTTGCCAAAAGTAGGGCAGAATAGTGGCACGACCACGCAGCATCGATCACAACTTGATTTAATTTCAACCTTCATAGGGCAACACTATCTTCATATCAATAGGAACACGAGTGTCAGGTCAGTGCAACTTTTCCTTCATCATCATATGAGAAGCAATTAGAGTGTCAGGCCAGTGTAACTTTTCCTTCATATATTCATGTGAGAAGTAATTAGAGTGTCAGCCCAGTGTAATTTTCCCTTCATATATCCATATGAGAAGTAATTAGAGTGTCAGGCCAGTGTAACTTTTCCTTCATATCTTCATATGAGAAGCGATTTGAGTGCCAGCCCAGTGTAACTTTTCCGTCATATCTCCATATGAGAAGCAATTAGAGTGTCAGGCCAGTACACTGCGCTGACATTCCAGTACCCTGTAATACACTCACCAGTCCCACACTAACACAATCTTGACATCCCATTCCAGTACGAGGGAGTGTGGTACGAGTACAGCAAGTACGCGAGGGCCTCGCAAAATGAGCGTTTTTGTCCTCAGGAGGAGTACACCTCCTCTACAAATCGTCTCGTGAACTTCGTATATCAATACAAAAAAGAGTGAGTAAGGTGAAAAATTTCATGACTCACTTGCAAATTGAATCAGGAATATAGCTCAATATCCCGTTAAACTTTTTTCCCCACCTCTGTTGATAAATTTGTTAGGTAGTAGATACAGGTATTTGGGCAGCCAAAATTACAGGTAATTCACGTTGTCCGGCGAAAATGCAACACCGGAGAACGCCAGAGCAGCAAACCGGCTCCCCACAATCCGGTTTCATGTAAATTGATTTCATCCCGAAAATTCATTTGAAGAGTACTTTTTCCATAGATTTTCCAAAGCCATGAAAGGATAAGTCAATGTAAGAGGTAGAGCTGGAGGAATTTCTAAGTTCATTCTGATATGCTGAAGTTCTCTCACATGCTAAGTCATGCAATTGGGCTTTCGAACGAGTCCAAAAACTGGACGACCACGACCAATGTTGCAGGTGCTGTTGGTACGCTGGTGTTTGCTTGTACGTATATTGGTAGCTAAAATAAATACACTTCACGATAGTTACTTAATTTACGCACGAGTCAATAAGGTTTCAAGATATTTAGGGCATTTACGTAAACCTGAAACCGAAAATATTGAGCGTCGATAAATGTCAACCGACTCCTTTTTTGGGTTCAATGTATTTTGCACACATGTATGTGAATGCATGCATGTGTATACATGTATGTGTATGTATGTATGCGTATGTATGTATGTATGTATGTATGTATGTAAGTGCGTAGCGTAGACACCGTGAAGTTATGCTGGGGGCTGAGAAATGATCCGACAAATTGGGTTACAATAATGAAAGTGATCTTTAATGAACAATGGTAGTTTCATTTCCTAAAGGTGTCCTCGCTATGAACAGAAGAAATTAACTGACGTTTTCGTGGCTTCATAATAAGCTTTGTGTGATTACAATATAATCAGGAGGTTTTCCCCTTCGATGGGAAATTTACATTGGAAATTTACAATATTTTCCCGTTTAGCAACGTCATCGTCAAGGAAAGAGGTCAGATGAAGCCTGCAGTCCCCACCAGCAGCGACGGCCAATACTCGTTTAGTTTCATCGAAGGAGCGTGTGAGTGATCTTTTCTGAATACAGCTATGCCTAATTCATGAATCTTATAACTACGTCTATGCACCACTGCAAAGGCATGTGAAAGGTAGCTAGTTAGGTAGATAATGATGCGTCTACATCATGTTTTGCATGTGACTTTTTCGATTTTCAGGCAGAAGCCTGAATAGATTGAAAAAAAATTATTCTAAAATGGTTCTTCAAAGGTTGTGTGACGGAGAGAACTAAGATTCTTTGTGTGTAGTGTTGAGTGAGCGACTGTACATAGAATGTAGTCTACACGGGAGCACAAACGTACATGTATTGTGCTGCTGTAGTAAAAAATGTAAATGATGAGTTCTGCCGTAAATATTGTTAAAAAATGTTCGTGGCTACTTAGTGGATGCATGCGTGGGATCTTGTTACGAAAAGGACAAATTTGAGAGTTCTCATTGAAGTTTTGAGCTCTCTAAAGTGGACAGCGAAGTGCCTGGGCTAATCAGATACTTTTCACAGACGCAGCAAAATTTGCGCCTGGCTTAAAAAAAAACACGGAAATAAGCAGTAAGGCTTAAGAGGCACAGCAGGGGACACTAGTAAGCACGACTGACCGTAACATCAGGAGAATGCAAGAAATACATGTGGAATATACGAGAAATAAACATTACACATGCTAAATTTCGCTTGCAGTACACTTTTTTCTCACGGAATGCTTTCTTTACACTCCCCAGTGAAATACTAGTCAGCAGAGTCACTTGACTCGCATTTTAATTTTAAGGCGGTAATTTTACTGATTGAAAACCTGATGTACCACGTTCTGTATGTGAAATAGATCGGAATAAAATATTTGGTAATTTATCACGGTTCATGTTGTCCGGCCTCATTTCAGACATAAACAGTGAAAATGAAAATACAAAAGTCAACTACCAGATTCTCGACACGGACTACACGGGGTATTCGATCGTGTGGGACTGCCAGAGCGTGTTCTTCCTGCACTTCAGTGAGCAGCTTATATCTATCTCTATAATACTAAAACTCTGGTCGTCTTGCTTGTTTGCTTGTTTGCTTGAAACCGTGCACACGTTTGTCTGTCGGATGTGAAATATTCGAAATTGATACTCTTCGTTTAATCCTGTATTGTGGATACCGACTTAACTGCAGAGGATATATTCCTGGATACTGTCTGGTTTTGATAAATTTTATTTGACCCAACGGGTCACGGCTGGTCTAGTCCTCTATAAGTCTACGGCCTGAAATTTATGCTCAACTTTCTGAAGTTGAGCATAAATTCGTTGCAATGAGGCTTCGTTAATTCAATGAAAGAAAGAGATGTTGAAATTAATTACGTCGGTAGAAAAAACATAAACATTGTCGTGGTGATGGTAATTTGGTGAATTAAACGCAAAAGGTTAAAAATTCGCATGAACAATTACTACCCTCCCGTTGAAGTGTTCTTCTAAAGAAACTTAGTGTGACTGATAATTTTTTGCTCTTGGAACAGCCACACTTGGGGTCTTGATATCATTGGCCCCATCTCATAATAATGATAGTAGTTTAGTATAAATGATCATCTTTTTCTCTAGCAATAGAATAGTGGACGTGTGGTGCTCAAGATTCAGCACGTATCACATTGTGATATTAATCATATCTTAAAATTTATTAAAAATGATTCATAGAATCACGTAAACGAAACTGTGAAAATTTCGAGCATTACTCGTGAATATAGGAGTTAAAACGACAGAGTCGGAAAGGAATTTTTGCGCTAGAGGAATTTTAGTTTGGCTTGAATGATTGTTTCCATCACCGGAGGAATTTGTCGCGCTAGAGGAATTTCAGTTTGGCTTGAATGATTGTTTCCCTCACCGGAGGAATTTTTTGCGCTAGAGGAATTTCAGTTTGGCTTGAATGATTGTTCCACTCACCGGAGGAATTTTCTGCATTAGAGGAATTTGAGTTTGACTTAAATGATTGTTTCCTTCACCGGAGGAATTTGTTGCGCTAGAGGAATTTCAGTTTGGCTTGAATGATTGTTTCGTTCACTGGAGGAATTTGTTGCGCTGGAGGAATTTCAGTTTGACTTGAATGATTGTTTCGCCCCCAGCTAAGCTGCGCATTCTGACGCGAGAACGGAGTCCGCAGCAGTCCATGGTTGACGAAATCTACAGGGAGCTCGGAAGTAGAGGCATCAAAACTTCTCTGCTGCACCGGAACAATCACGACGACTGCTGACCATCTTCCATCCCATAATCGGACTATGATAAGACAGTGTTACAGAGTCGTCCTCCGCATACAGCGCTAGATCGGTTCCAGCACACAGTACCTCTGCAATCTTGCTCCGCATAGAGCGGTATGAACTATCTTGTAGAGCGAGCATGAAATAGCGTGGTTAACATTTGTATCATATCGTGCGGATGGAGCGTGTGATGAGAAGCGAATGATAAAATAGATCGGTTGTGTACTGGAACCGATCTAGTGGTCTGTGTGGGGGACGACTTTGCTGATAGTTGCTAAACTCTCACTTAATCTCACGACAGTACAGCTAAAGATGTCGCTCTGTACTTTGTTTTATCTTTTAAACTTCTGTTCACTGATGAACTGATCAGAACAACAACTCTTTTAAGCATTTGAGGTTAATTTTCTAACCAGTAAACTACTTGAGTACGAGGCACCTGATTACGTTATCATAATCCGTTACAAGTGCACTGGGTCAGACTAGTTCGAGTTAGAGAATTGTAAACTAAAATTTGTACTTATTTTGTCTGCTTTGGTCTTTTCGATTTCAAGCCTGCAGACGGATATTTAAGGTCGTCATAAAGTTTGAATGTAAAGCCATAACATGAAATAAAATTGAAATGAATAATGTACTCTTTCCCTCAATCGCAACAGTCGTTCACCTGGATGAACTTCATCAACAGAAACTTATGAGAAATAATTTCAGGACGGAGAATTTACTTCAGGTAACAAATAATAGCAAGTGGGACTCCTACTCAACCCTCATCGAGTACTCACACCAAGAGCGGTAGCTGAAGACTGGTGCGTTTGACGTAGGAAGTCAGCCGTCTTTGCACTTCTATGCTGTAAGATAAGGCATTCAGGAGGCGCTCAAGAGTGTTCAATGATAATCTTTGCAAAGTTTTGCTGAAAATTGGTCACCAGAAGCATTTTTACACTGATTTCACAACATAAATCAATAGAAAATTCTACAATGATTAGGAAAATTTTTGATTTCTTCAATAAAACTGATATTTGCGTCCATAACATTCCGAAGACATGTATAATATAGCGGAGTCAAGCACGAGTCTCCCGTAACCTGACAAGAAGTTTGTTTCGTTCCTTTATGAGATTTGCAGCAAGAGACTGCAAACTTTGATGAGCTGACTACGAAATCTTGCTTTCCAACGCAGACCAGAGGAAATTTTTCAGAGGGTTCAAATGAGGAGAATATGGAGGCTATATATCTGTTACGAGAAAGTTATGCATATTTGTTGTCTGCCAGATGTTTGAGCTCCAGTGCCCTAATACTTCATAGATGAATGAATTTATCAGGCCATGGCAAGGTGCACAGTCGTGTTAGAAAAACCATGTATCGTTTTTAAATTACGTTCTCGCCCAAGATAGCAACAATACCTGAAGACTATTCCTGACGTAAGTTTTTCGATTGATTTTGAGTCCTGGGCTCCATAAAAATCTATAGACTCTTCCGATTGATGTTACAGCAGCCCACACCATCACGAAAGCTATGCCATAAGTGGCTCCGGAAAACGATCTTTCATCTCGGTTTCACTGAGCCGAGTCCAAATTCGATCGTTTTTTTCTGTTCAATGAATCATGAATGACAATTTATTTTTTCATCGCTGAATACAACGGTTGGGAGGGTACAATTTTGATAGGATCCTGAAAGACTTGGCTCATCATCAGTCTTTTCTAATCTGTGTTTGCGGATAACTGTTAACTTGTTGTGTGTGTGTGAACAGTTGTTATTAATTAGGGCCTTCTGTAGGACAGTACGCAACGCTATGATTGAAAAGTTGGCCTCCTGGACAAGTTTTCGAAAAGATCACCAGAGATTTCTTCCCAGCTTCTCTTCAGTGACGTTGCTGAGCTGTGGTGATGAAACATATCGATGATCATTTTGTGGGAGATCTCAAGTCAACTCCTTCGTCTCGTTGTACCTTTTATTTGTCCTCGAAAAGTTTCTAGCATGTTGTTTAATGTACGCACCGAATCAATAATGCGATGAGATTACTTTTCATGCTCAATATGTCGTTCTCATAGATAGCTGTTCTTTTATTTTAATATGTCCTCATTTATGAGTTTTTGAACTGAGAAGCACACCAAAAAGTTTCATCGATCATGTGAGAGCAACAAAGTGCAAAAACCTTTTTGCAATTTGAATTTCAAGCATAATCCACAATGGTGAAGAGATAGTCATTGTACACCGTGCAGATTTGTTCTGTGTATGTTCTCAAAATACTTTGCTTCATACAAGCTTGTAAAGACAAATATCCTAAGAAGTTTCAGGCATTGTCTGTGGGATGTTGCTTTTACTCGGATAGAAAATATTAAAAATAAACTGGAAATGTTCTAGAAAATTCGAGACCATTCAACATTTATTGAAAAATTCGAAACCTGAAAATTAGAGTAAATATCACAAAAGAGGTCAGTAAAAACCACAAATAAAAGTTCTTTTTAATTACATGGACACAAAGTCATGAGAATTCAACTACACACAGTAAGATACGAGCCTGGAGCGCACGCACGCACGCACATATGCGTCATGCCACAAAAAAATAGAATGGGGGCTAAAGAGTGAGGCGAGAATTTTAAATCGTATTAACTAACGTTTTTGTGATTTCTCGCCAAAAGCTAAAAATCCCTCGACTTAATTGAGACCAAATATACTTAGCGCGAATTCACGTTTGAGCCCATTAGAAAGAGTTCTTCACGTTTGNTTAAACAGAGTTCTTTCGTTTGAGCCCATTAGAAAGAGTTCTTCGCGTTTGAACCCAGTAGAAAGAGTTCTTCGCGTTTGAACCCAGTAGAAAGAGTTCTTTGAATGGGGGATTGCAGCGAATTGAGAGCTGCTCAATTCAAACTATGCCATAAACATTGTCGAGGTCCACATTTGCCCATGCCCAGAATTGTCACTCGGAATCCTGGAAGAATTATTGCATGAGCTTAATTTGAATGCCGTCTAAAACTGAAGTACAACTTAAATAAGCTTTAAACCTTCGTACGTATGCAGCGGGAATGGTTGGTGAAGGACAATGAATGCAGTGCGTGGACAGCTTCGCCAAATTTAATTAAACAAAACCAAAGAGTTTTATCCTCAAAGAAACAAGCATGTAGGACCATCAATTGTTGATCACGGCAGGCGTACTGGCGAGAAATCGTAGGAGCCCTCTTCAATGTTCAATTACGACGCCAAATTGTCGGTCTATCAAGTAAATATTCCAAGTAAATTGCACACGTGACACCACTGTTGTGACATTTTGTTTCATCTCACAGTGGACAACAGGGTGCGGTGCAGTATTTTTTTTTGTACTACAGAGTGAACTTTCTCTAATATCAGGCTGTGGCACTGAGGGCTCTAGGTGGGCTGTACTCAGCGTGAATTTGCGCGGCATTTTTTACGATGATTTCATTAGTACTTTCTTCAAAAATCTCAAGAAATGGACGCAGAAACAAGTAACTTCTAGCATGATTGTGGATGCAAGTTTTGGTGTTATTCCCAAGAATTCGCATGACCCCATGAAGATTTTTATTTCATGGGGTCATGTGAATTGTAGGTCTCAAACGAATTTGAATTCAAAATTTTATTATGCGAGGCCGAGACCTGAATTGAGGATAAACACATCATGTGACAGATTTAATCAGATTCCGTGTCGCAGAGAGTACAAGAATAGGCTGAAAATAAGAAACCGGCATTTTTCTACCCCATTTTAGAGTAACAAAGCTTTTCACGGAGCTCATACCTGCTGCCAAAGTGAACTAAATCTTAAATTAGTGAATTTCCTTCGCATTAAGTGACGGACCCAAGACACAATTTCAGGCATTAAACGAGCTAGATCATTTAGCGGAGCTTGCATGAATGCTGGCGATGCATATTCCTGATGAGTGAGAACGCATTTCACGTTGTTAAAGGCATCAGTTGAACAAGTCTATCTGCTTAGTGTGGGGTGTTACCGAGACCTATTTGGCGAAATGAAAGTAATTTTCTAAGGCTCCGCTGAATAAAATCATTTGCATCCGGTCTGCCTGGTCAAGGCTAATCGCGATGGGTCGAGGCCTCTCTCCTCGATGACGGCTAAGGTCTTGTTCACGAGGGCATCTGAAGGCTTGCGGTCCCGCGTCAGCACCCACAGAAACTCTGCACGTACAGAAAAGTTTGTCAGCTGCAACTTAGAAACTTTTACGAAGCCTCCACATGCAACCAAATCGTTATAAAACCAATTTTATCGCTTAAAAAACATACAACATATTCAAACACAATATGCTTGGAAATGCATTTGTTGATTGGTCAGCTTGATGAAGAGTTTTCTGCGGTCCCTCGCCATCACCCTCAGGAACTCTATTTATTCAGTAAAGTCTGGCAGGTGGCGCATGGAAATGATTAATGATGAAGACTGATTAGCTTTATGACGATGATGATGATGAGTTATCAGCATTATGATGATGAGCTGTCAGCTTGATGATGATGAATGATGAGTTGTCAACTTGATGATGATGAGCTGTCAGCATTATGAAGACGAGCTGTCAGCATGATGATGATGAGTTATCAGCATTATGATGATGAGCTGTCAGCATTATGAGGATGAGCTGTCAGCATAATGATGATGAGTTTTCAGCATTGTGATGAAATTCAGCTGATAATGATGAGTTATCTATCGTCCCTTGCCAGCACCCACAGGAGCTCTCCTCTTACTGTAAAGTCTGTCAGCTGCAGCACGAAAATGTAGGACTCGAAGTTACCAGCTTCGTTATGAGAACAAACGTAAGAACTGCATGCGTAACGAAGTATGTTAACTTCATCCACCAACAACCAATACACGAGTGAGCCGTCAAGAACAACAACCATACTTCTTTTATAATCAAAAGTTTGAACAAGATCAAACTAAAAAATATCTTCTAAATTTAGGTGCGGGTAACTGTATCTGACAGCTGTTTATTTTAATCGCTCTGGCAAAAATCACGCGTATTTCAAAATTTTACCAAATGTCGGACTATTTGAAGCTCTCTAGTAATGTAGTGCTTCATTTCATTTTTTAATTCTTACGAGAAATTCCAATGAACGGAAGATTTGAACATTCCTGAATTGTTTTCAGACCGTACTGCTGATAGGAGAATCCTAAAACGTTTACAATTCGTTATGGTCTTTCATCTGTAATAAAGAAATCAATGAAGTTACGTGAAGAGTTGTGACTCTGGTTGTATTATTTCTCAAAAGATTTGACGCTTCTGGAACGACTTCAAGCTCCCCCCAGTGACAACTTGAAGAAGAAGAAGAAGACTTCAAGCTCCGCGTATCCGCACTTTAGTGACGAGACATAGAACGGTTGGTGAGGCAGTAGCTGTTCAGGCGCCGGAAGACTTATCATTATCTCCTTAACAACACGTCATTTTAGTGTAAAGAAGCCCAGGAGCCGTAATCGTAACGTCATGGTAAAAAATTTAAGGCTTCGGTTTCGCACTGTTAATGATTATTTGTTTTATGTAATGTATTTCTCGCCAGGGAAAGTGTCTCTGAGCAGTAATTCACTTCTACTTTGTTTCTAGGCAAAAGCGCGAAAGTTGGAACGTGCTACCGAAATTCTTGGATGGCTCTTTGGAAAGAGGGAGAGCAAGTGCTATATTGAGCCAATATGCGACTTTGAGAACTTGGGTGCACGAGTATAGAATTGATTTCTACGATTTCTTAGATTTTAATATTGCATCGGTGTTCTCGGTATTGTTGTGGTTGAGCGCCTAAAGTTCATATGGATAGAAACGAGGTTTGATTTACAACGTTTGGTACGATAGCAGAATATTTAAAGTCTTTTTCCATTGCAGAGTATGTTTCATTCCTCTGAAAATGTTTTGATAGATTGATTTTGAGCATATTTCAATTTTTTCTCGGAGTCATTCATAAATACCAACCATAGCTCTGGAACGTCAGAGGGTATGAAACGCTCTTTTGCCTCTGACGCACTTTTGCGTATTCGTTGATGATGCGTACGCTGCAAGTTAGTCCACTTTTAAGACTCGTATGGTACTACGTACAAGAAAGTACATTTTGCATGCTGTTCAGGGAAAAATATGAGTGTGGGACAACGAAGCTTTCGTAGAAACAGCGAATGTGTTCACTGCCGAAATGCTTCTTGAGGGCCAGCTGGAATAAGACATAAATAAATCGAATCAATTCCTACCTAAGAATGTTCTACCTATTGCAATGTAGTGCACACGTAGGTATATTCAATCATTATTGGTTAATATTTACTTCACTGCCGCCAACTGCACAAAGCGTTCTATGTATGCATAATGAAGTGGAGGGGCATAAAATACTTCGTTGATAATTCATCAGACGATATCTTTACTTCAATCTTGGACTGAAATTTCATGAATAGTTGACGTGAAGAACCTCGATGAATTTCACGCATTGAAAAAATC